>JAJEJH010000005.1:1143705-1331928 GCA_026122585.1 Anacardium occidentale | reverse complement strand
GGCGATAAGGTATTTCTGAGGATTGCTCCATATAGGCAAGTCCACAGATTTGGGAAGAAGGGAAAGTTAGCGCCCAGATTCATTGGTCCCTACGAAATTCTTGAGAGAGTAGGGACAGTCGCCTATCGATTAGCACTGCCAGCCAGCATGGACAGAATCTACAATGTCTTCCACGTGTCACAGTTGAGGAAATATGTAGGAGATCCGTCGCATGTTCTTCAGTTTTCAGAGATAGAGTTGAAAGAAGACTTGAGCTACCAGGAAGTACCTGTCCAGATTCTCGACTACAGAGTCAAAGTCCTCAGAAATAAAGAGATTCCCCTGGTCAAGGTGTTATGGCACAGTCAGAGGGTGGAAGAAACCACCTGAGAGGTAGAGTCTGAGATCAGGGATAGGTTCCCAGAGTTGTTCAGGTAATTCCGGGGTCGAAATTCTTTTAAGGAGGGAGGAATGTAGCATCCCAGGTTAGAAAAGCCCTTAAGGGTAGAGTTTTGGGGTTAGAAATAGAATTCAGAGATAGTTTGGGAGTCTAAAAGAGTTCAGGGGTGAGTTGGTAGTTTTCCAGAGTTGTGTGGCCTTCGTATGATTCCTTTAGGGAGGTTTTAATCATGCGAAGCGCGGGAAATAGATTTCATCCATTTTCCCTTGGTGCACTCCTGTGCATCATCCCTGCACGCCCGTGCAGATGGGTAGAAAAGGAGAGAGAGGCGAGAGTTATTGCATTTTCTCACCCATTTCAACTTTTCCTTCTCCATTTCAGCAGTTCCCAGCCCTAGGCGAGAAGTTCAGCTTCCAGCGGCTCCCAATCCACCCAGAGATCAAAGAGAATAGCTTGGATTAGAAATCTCTAGCAGCCATGTCAAGAGGTAAGTGTTTCTTACTTCTTCAGCGTGTTCCCAACTTGCTTGATGATTGTCTGATGATGTTGGAGGTGTATGTGTGCATTTCCAGCATTTTGGCTGATTATATGTGATAATATGATGATTTTCCACCCAATAGCATGTTGTTTTGCTTGTGTGTGTGTTTGTGAGAGAAAGCTTGGCTTTCCATGGTGGATTCAGTAGTTTTGGATGGATGCTGAAATTGAAGTGATTTGTTAGCTTGTTAAAGTGCCATATATGCATGTTTCAGTTTAATTTCAGTTTGAGTGTGATTTGGTTGGGTTTTCTGGCATTTCCAGATGAGGTCTGCTGCTGCAAACCCAGGTGCACGACCGTGTGTCCGCAGACGCACGCCCGTGTGCCTGTGTTCTTGCACACGTACGCCCGTGTGAGGGTTGAGCACACGGCCTGGAAATGCAGGGACACGACCGTGTGTCCTGAGGGACACGGCCATGTGTCCGTTTTATGCATGAAATGGCCATCAGATTCTAGTAGCTTGCACGGCCAGGCACATGACCGGGGCACGGTCCCGTGTGTCTGGGCACACATCCGTGTGTCTGGGCACACATCCGTGTGCCTGTGTGCAGCACGGCCGTGTGTGCGAGTGCACGCCCGTGCGTTTGCTTTGCACGCCCGTGCTTCAGCCTTATTTTCCAGAAATTACAGAAATTGACTTATAAAGACTTGGTAATCCATCCAGAAGCTTAATGATCATCAGATAATCCAGATTTCAGATAAGAAAAAGCAGCATAAGCATTTATAGCATGGCATATAGTCTGAAAGAGGATCCAGGGATCCGAATTCAGTAGATTTCAACATTCAGAACTCAATGTATGGGTTTCAGTTTTGGGTGAACTCGAGGGGGCATCTGTGGGACCTAGCATTCTGACACCAGTCAGTCTGCTCAGCATTTCAGTATTCAGCTTTATAGCTAGTAGCTAGAAGCCCACTTGGCCAGGATGCCGAATCCCTGTGTTCATCAGCCTGATCAGCACAGCAGGTACCTTTGGGTACGTATAGAGATTTCGCATGCATGCATATCCAGTTATCAGTATCATACCATATCATGACATTTATTTCAGAGTATGATTAATAATGAGAAACAGTAATCCAGCAATCAGATTCAGTACCCGCAAGCGCGTACATGTATGATTAGGGCCGATCAGGTATGTATGCCCCTGTTTGTGCTTGCTTGGGTCGAGGGAAGTAAGGAATGCTTACTGGGTGATCTTTATCACTCATCCCTTTCCTTCTTCCTTCCTTTTCAGGTTAGTGTGCTGCTGGCGAGGAGCGGGTGAACCGAGACTGGCGAGAGAGGACCCCACACACACAGTTTTCAGTTGTATTTTCAGTTTTGGACCTGTGAGGTCTTGTATATACATTGTAAATGTTTCCATATGTAAAGAATATTGTACAGAACAGTTATATGTATATGAAAAGCCAGTAGGGCTCATTTGCATATTTCATTCCAGTTTAGCTTCCGCTTGTAATGTAAAGTTAGCAGTAGGCTTTCTTTTCGTAGGATTCCCGTCTTGGGTACCCAATTTCCAGTTTAATTAATAAAAGAACAGTATCTTTCAGCAGCAGGGGTACTCGGGGCGGCGGGTCCTACAGTACATTAAGTCAATTGTTTATAAACTATGAAAGATTATTGAGTATGGAAACTTAGTGCCTAAAGATGTTACGACAAAATTGCTAAAAGACAAAAATGATTATAATGATGATAAAGAGAAGTTACTAAGCTTAAATGCTAAAGCTATTAACATTTTTTTTATGCTTTGGATTCTATAGAATTTAATAGAATTTCCCATATGAATTAGCAAAGAAATTTTGGACAATTCTTCAAACTACACATGTAAATCATTTGAGAGAAACCTTTGAGCTAAAATTTTGTATAAGCCTACTCAGAGGCAAATTTCTTTTTTTTATTATTTTAAATACCTTTGGGCACAATCTTGTGAAACTAGTATAGGGTGGAATCTCATGAAACTATGTTAAGGGTGCAATCCCTTCAAAACTAGTATAAAAATAGTAAAATCTCTTGTTAAAAAACTACTGTATCTTCAGGGTTGAAAATAGTGAAGAAAAGACTTGAAACTAAATTGCTTGAAGGAATAGATGTAAAAGGCTTGTAGAGAAACTCCGAACCACCATAAAATTTGGCTAAGCAATCTTTTTTTGTTTCTCTTTTTACTTTGTTTTATATTTATAATTGCTTGATTGAATGTGTTGATAATTTTATTATTTGTGGGAGTTATTTTGGTTGTATGCCACGAGGTCCCTATGGACAAGGGGATAAGTGAATCATCGCTTTTGGGCGCAGGCAGCCCTCTACCATCCATACCATTGCATTCCATCGTCTTATATTGTATTGTACCGTACCAGATACATCTATTAAGTGAGAGAAAGGGATAATTAATTATTTCTTAAAAATTAGGTCAAACAACTTAATGCCCTTATAATTTATTTAAAGAACAAATTCATACTTGTTAACATTTAAAAACTTAAATATCCACCTATTGATTAAAGTTAATAGTTAAATTTAACAATCAACAGTTAAATATTAATAGTCAAAAGAATATTTTTGTTTTTTTAATTTTAAAAATTAAAAAAAATATTTAAATATTAAAAGTATAATAAAATAAATTTTAAAAATATTTATGAATATGAAATATTAAAATTAAGAAAAAGCAACTAACATTGTCGACAACATTATCGATGGCCACCTAATTTAATTTTAGGCAGTCACCGCCACCAATGATGCTTTTAATAATGGTGACTGTTTTTTTAAATATTTCAATTTTGAATTTATTTATTATTTATTATTATTATTTTTTTTATTATTTTTAATTAGGATATTTTGATAATTTTATAAAAAAATAATAAATTTGGATAAAAATGATCAACAGACCGGTGTTTAGGTTTTAAAAAATTGAAATGTATAATTTTATTTTTAACAAAACTTTGGGTGAGAATAATTCCTCAGATCTAAAAATTATAATTATTTGTTATCATTTGATAAGATTAATAAAATAATATCCATGATAAAAAAAAAAAAAATAGAGTAATCTTAATTTATATGAATCCAAATGGACCCTTTAAGGTTTCCTTAATAGTGGATATTACTTGAATGGTCGAAAAACTAATTCTCATTCAAGGTTTTTTGAGAAGACAAAAGTCAACCTCCTAACATTTAAAAACTCAAACACTTATCCACTCATTCACTTTTTTTAATATTTTTGATAAAATAATTAAACTACTTTCATAAAAAAAAAAGTAAAAAAATTATTATTTAATATTTAAATAAAAAAATTCAAAAAATATTAAAAAAATAATCATTATGGACAGTGGTTGTAGCTATCAATAATTGAACCAAATTATTGAAAACAACCTCTTTTTAGCCGTCCCATTTGATGGAGGCAACCACCATCAACCATAGCTCAAACATAGTCGGTCAAATTAAAATCGATTATTTTCAGGCGTTTTCGATCACAATTAATAGCGAAAATAATTAGATCTAACTGTTCTGTGAATCAAGAAGTCATTTTCAACTTTCTAATTTAATTATCAACAACGGGTTACTTTTTTTATTTTTGTATATTTTAAAAATATTTTTATAAATTATTTTAATATTTTTATGAAATTTATTTTATCATTTTTTTAAATTCTTTCATAAAAAGGACAAAAATATTCATCCAACCGGACTATAATGAGGGTTTAGTAAGTTCTTAAAAATTTAAAAGGCAGAATTTTGCCTTCGCTGAAAACCTCGGTGGGAACATGTCCTTTGGGCTGTTTGAATCTGTCGAGTACGTTCATGGCATCCTCTGGGCTAATATGGTATAAGCCATTTTAATCACAGCCATGAATATAGGTGTTAACTCCAACTGTCAACACAATACAAGAGTCGAATACCGGCAACATGCTTTCCAGTTTCATATGAAAAATCCTTCATCGTCCTTGATTTGAGCGAGATGCAGAGCTAAACTAAACAAAACGACGATGGCTCTACAGCTGTAGCAAGTGCGGGAGCAATCTGAACCTGAAGACCACCCCGGTCGACGTCTTCTGTGAGACAAGCAACAAGAGTACACTCTTCTTCGCTATGATCGACGGCAACAAGTTCGGTTTCGAGAAACAGGACGAGTTGAAATCCATTTTTGAAACTCGAAATTACTGGGGAATCCAGCGAAACAGGGCCAAGATTAAATGCAATAGTAATCGTTTTTATGTTGGATTCATTTACGATCGTGGGCTTCCGTTCACTGAGACTCCTAGGTGCGTTTTTCATTTTGGACCCAGTTAAGCCATTCCTAGAGCTCCGAGATACATGTTCAAGACCAAGGCTCTTTGGATCTCTATAGAGAATTGAACAATTTGCTCTTCTTTTCTGTTATATTTTTGTATTTTTGATGGGGTTGCTCATGTGCATAGAATGATTTCCTTATTTAATATTTGCAAATTTTAAAGGAGGTGTAAAATGATCATCCTTACAGTTGAAGAACAAAACAAAACCGTCCATTGGATTTTCTGGGTTGTGGGATGGTATTTATTTGTAAATATTGACTTTGGTTTGGTTGAATGATTCCTAATCCTTATCCAAAGCTAGATTCCTATTATGTATGTACAAAAGAAAAGCAAATTTAATTGTAGTCATTTGATGCAGCTTGATTGAGATATGTTTGTTGGATTATTAGAGGCGGCCATCAATTTGCAAGAATTGGAGTTACCACATTATGGAATTTGGATTTTCTATATGCTAACTTGGTTAGTTGTTACCTTAAAATTTAGGCTACATCCACCCGTCAAAATTTCCTTCTATGCTTTTTCAGATGCAGAGACACCCCAGGATGATCGTATATCGTTCATCTTTGTGAAAACAACTGGTCAGACTTGTGTGGGAAATTCTTCTCGGTCACAGTTGAAAGGTAGGTTGGATTAGTAGCTATGCCGGTTGGTTAAGAATTTGATTCTTTGTGGTATTTATTCGCTAATTTTATGTCTTCTATCATATAGTGATTGCATACTGTGTTTTATCGAAAAAATCAGAAAAGGAAGTCACATAAAGGGTGTTTCCAGATGAAGCCAATGAAGGCGGAAAGTGAACGTGCTGGTGTGAAGACAAAACAGGTGGTTCCACCGCCACCACCTCCACCACTTCCTGTTGCAGAGAGCATAACAAAACAAGAGATTGCTAGGTTCTGGAGGCAGAAGCGCATTGACGAAGAAGGTCATCTCCTTGCTGCTATCAAGGCTGCAGCTCGTATTAAGGCCCATAATCTCTCGGTAAGATCTTATGTTGAGTTTAAGTTATGTGATCAAGCACCCATTGGGCTATCATGACAGTAAATTCTGCATAACGTCTGAATGCCTTATTCCATTCTTTTTTTTCTTGCAAATATTGCATATGGTTTGCCAATTATTATGAAGCCTCAACAAAGATATTCTCTCTAGTTTATATAAGGTTACAGTGTACTTCTGATACAAGCCTCAGGCATATGGGTCAGGGTGAGTAGATAATACGTAGATGCTCACTCAAGAATGTTTATGACCATAGGTAATAGTCATTTTGGTGATTTTAAACAAATTTAATATAGACTTCTCATTTTTTAGGGCCTTGAGCTGGCCCTGAATTACTGATAGTGTCATTTGGCTCATATAGAGATAATTGGAACAGATTGAATGACTGCATAAGCCATTCTTTATATTGATTGATGTAGGCTTCAGTTGAACTACATTCTAAATGACCAGTTACCTGACTACCTTTGGGGGTCAGTGTTATTCATCAACTATGAATGTGGCTAGAAAACAAGGCTGAAAGGAATTTATCCTTAGAACCAAGTTGTTGGAGGGATGAACAAACAGGTTTTTCTCTCTCAAAAATCTGTACATAAATAGATGTTGTAATTGCTATCCTTGTGATAATTCATCCATTGTCTTATATTTTCCATTGCAAGTATCTAATTGAGGTTCATCCCTCTCAAAACAGGCCAAGAGCGAGAAATTATAATTCGTTTAGTGCTATTAATGGATAGATAAGTTGTCTTCCCTTTCAAATACCGTAAGGAAATTCTTAATGAGATTTATAGTCACAACCACCAAACTGCACATTCACAGTCCAATATATGGACACATCCCTCCTCTTGATGTCTTGCACGATATCCCAATTGCTTCCCTGTGTTTAGATACTTACTGAAAGTAAATTACCTTAATGCACAAGATATTTTTGTTCCTTCTTTCTATGGATGATTACACCTTAGGCTTTTTCTCTTTACTGGCACCTTAAGATATTAGTCCATTAGCTCATTGCATCATGCTCAAAACACCTCTGCACGTGAAGTTAATTGTTTACTTTGATAGAGAGGGTCCCAAATTAATCCATAGTAAGCTTTAGACTGCTCGAACATTGGAATATTCTTATTTTTGTTAAAAATTATGAACTACAGGAGGAAGACTACAAGCACTTTGTGGAGTCCTTAAAGGATGATGAGGATGATGATGACTCTGGGAAGAATTTGTCCAGCACCACCAGTAACAAACAAGACAAGATCATCAATGAAGTGCGTGTGGGAATAAAGGACTGGTTAGTAGAAACATGCTCAGATTCTTTATTCTGAAAAGCAGAATTTCTATGAACTATTATGAGTATATGTTGATCTAACCAGCTTCCCATAACTATTATGAGCAGGTGGACAAAGAGCAAGTATGCATACCTAAACCAACCAGCCATGAAGTCCACAGATCCTCCCAAAAAAGGAACTCCAACTTATATTCCCAATTGTTTTACTTATAAACATGTTTCTATGTATCCGTCTTCTCTCGGTGTCTTTTAGACCATTGCAGCTGCTTGAGTTGAATTTGTATTGATTGATATTGTAAAAGTTGATTGCAATGCATGAATGTGGCATGTCCAATTAAGAAGCTTTACATTTAATAAGTTCATCTTCTGAAACAACAAGAAGCCTACTCAAAGACAGGCTGATAAAGATATCATTGCAAAGAAAATTTTTTCTCCGGGTTCAGTTTTGTGCTAGTGTTGAATTGCTACTCATATTTTCCGTGTTTCTGAATCCTAATTCTACTGTCCTCTTCATTGTCTATGTTCTAATTGCAACAAAAGCATAACTCAATCTTAATGATATTATTTCACGCCAAACTTATGAATTAATCATTTTCTCCGTTATTCATAAAAATTAGATAAAATAAAATATTTGTCAGAATATAAACATCAATCAATTTTTTTAACCCCTTAGAAAAACAAGGTTAAAATGCATTTATGAAATTAATTATTTATTTCCATCCTTGTAATCATTTCACTTTTTTTTTTTTTTAGGACTTATTTATTTCCATCTTTTTCATTTAACCTATGTTTTTAAGGAAATATTAGCAGCCTTGAATTATAAAAATGTCACTTTTAACTTTCTCTCAGCCAATAGTATTCTCTAATTTCAATTATAATTTCAAAAAAAAAAAAATCTTCTTGATTATAATCAAAACTTTGTCCATCTCCATGTACTCCACTTTCACTCTTGCTTATCTTCACTGGTCCATTCACCTTCACTCGATCTCTCCATCTTCATGTGATCTCCACATTGAAGTGTTTCTAGATTTAAGATATTTTTATATGATTATATTCTTAATTTATTATTGTGTTGAAAACAAATTGTTGTTGTGTTGGTTATCATTGATTGACTACCAGAAAGATTATAAGTTACGTACATAAAAATTTGTGGGGATGATAGGATTAGATTAAATTCAATACTGAGGATTGCATTAGAGTTGGATTCGACACAAACATGTTTTGTTCATTTTTTAGCTCGGTTTGAATGAGTTTGATTTAACCAAATGATCAGCAAACGTGAAGTACATGAAATATCAAATCCAAACCCAAACATAAACATGAGATACAAGCAGCTCGTTTAATTTCTATCCGTTGGGTAGGTGAAAAAGAATGGCATTACAATAAATTTCTAGGTATACGGTTGTGTCCATCAAGTGCATAGTTGTGCTTACCTCATTTATTGTCTTGATTAGACTCTTAACGATCAAATTCATAAAACCTGCCAACCATGCACGGTCATGTGTTTCATCAATATAGTCGTTCTTCCTTGCTTCATGAAAGTCTCTTCAAATTACAATTCCATATAAGGAAACTTAACACTATTAGTACACAAGACACATAAGATCACCAATAAGCTTGTGTATGGTCGTGTGTAGAATTTACATGATCATGCATTGATAAAGATGTCCAAAAAGCCTTTACATGATCGACTTTACACAAAGAGATTCGGAGCATTGCTCTTTTAAATAACATAATTGTGCATCCTACTTTTACATGGTTATGTATTGATTAAGCATCTTGACCATCTCACATGATGAGATTGCACGGTCTAAAAATTCATGCCTTCTCACAAGGCATAATACACAATCGTGTGTTAACTATGAATACAGTCGTGTTTTTTACCTTTGACCTTTTTCATAGCATGATGATGTTGCACGACCAAATGGCTTGTGTTTCTTCACAACTGCTATTGCATGATCATGCTTTTAACTTTTACTTTTTTGACACAACACGACAAGGTTGTACGATTAAGATGGTCGTGTTAAACCTAAGATGAGCAAGCACGATCATGTTAAACTTGACATTTTTCTCAAAAAATCATAGGTGCTAACATGATCATGGACACAGTCTCGTATTTTTTATGTACAAGTTAAAATATAACTGCACATAATCATGCTGAATAAATACATGGTCGTATGGTACCTAAAACCTGTAAAAATATAATTTTTTGCCTTTTTGTCATGAACTATGTCATGTTATGGGTAAATTAGTTCTTTAAACATTCTTTTATCATCATCAAAACACTAAAGATTCAACAATCTTTTTTTTTTTTATATTTATAACAAAAATAGATATCCATTTTAATGTTTGAACAAAATATGTTAAATTATAACTCCCTCTTACTAATTGCATTAACTCCCCCTTTTTAAATGCCAATTACCATGTATTAAAGTTTATCATCTTCTTTCAGACTTTATCAACATTTTTCTCCCCCTTTTAACATTAATAAAAAAAATTTGATAGAGTTTTCTCTATTTTTCGGATATTTCCTAAAGTCAAACAAGGAAAATACAGTCCCAAATAGTTTCTAAATCAATCACCAACCAATTACTTCATCAAACCATAAATCTATCATAAAACAATATCAAGCTATCTCAAATCAATATACATATCAATATTGCATCAAGATCAAACATTAATATAAAATAGCCAACTAAATAATAATCAATACCAAAAGCCATTAGTAATCATCAAAATCTAAGAACATTAATCTTCCTTAAAAAAAAGCTTTATCAATTATATAGGCATGAAGAAAAACAATGTAGTTTTGAGTATAATGCACACGTAATGAGAATGCATAGGAAATCAACCTTCAGCAAGGGACATATCATCAGTAGGTGGATGAACTTGAGAAGGTATGAATGAGTGCCACTACTAAACTTCACTTTGTAACCCATCAGCTTGACTTTGAATATGCTCGAGTTGACTGAAAACTTGGCCTCTGAAATGGTCAAAATCCTCTCTAAAGGATTTAAGTAATTCAAACATTTGTTATACCTTAAAACTAGATTAAACCTCAAGACTAACCTCAACTCGAGCTCGACTACCATGTCTAGCACTTGTTTTACTGATAATTGTTGAAGGTGTAAAAGAAGGATAAGTTGAGGGATCATTTTTATCAACACCAGTAATTAGTCTCCAACCACCTATGTTATCCTTTTCTATAATCCTCATTCGAAAGGACGTCTCAATATTCAACAGTTTAATGTCCTCGAAAAACGTCTAATATGTATCATAGTTATCCAATGAGATTTCCAACTTAAGAGCAAGAAAGTGATAAACATGTCAAAGTCAATCTAGAAATCTATCCACATAATTTAAGTGCTTAATCATTTTCAGTAAAAGTACCTTTTGAAACTGACTTTCACACATGATTTCAAATGGGTTGTCATGACAACTTACACTTGTAGCATTTGAAGGACCTCTATGTGTCAACGTTTTCATCTTTGAAGGAATTGTGAGAAAATGCTCTTAAAGTTCTTGGGTTATAAATGTGAGAGAAACTAATGATTTTGTGTTTAGAATGTAACAAATATGAGAATTTTTGATGAAATTTTAGGAGAAAAAGAGAAAAAATCAAGGCCGAGGTTTGAGTATGGCATGAAAATGAGAGAAATTTGGGGTTTTTCTTTTATATATGCATATGCACAATCATGTAGCTTGATTGCGCAATCGTGTGTATAGTTGTGTAATGGCAAACATTTTGAAAATTTTAAATTTTGTGATCATGCATTTGAAGTCGTGCAATAGAATGACTCTTTATGTGACCAAAAAGTTGTATGGTTATGCATGATTTAGACATACAGTCATGTGTAACCAAAAACTTGTAAACCTATAGATTTTTTACAAAAAATATAGATTTCAAAAATTAAATCAAAACACTACAAGTTACAAAACTTAGATATTTTGATCAAACAAGATTTTTATTTTATAAATTCAAATATCAATAGATGCCAAGTACAAAATTGTATTGATTCAACTCAAATTATCATTTAAAACAAGAATAAGCTCATTCATACATATCACATACCACATATCACAATAACATGCTCAAATTAATTCATCACATAGCATAACATGCTCACATATATCAAACAACCATATAACCACGCAAGTAAAACAAATAGCATACAATCTAGAGATAAAGACACTAGACACTTACTTGTCTTTCATCAATGATACCAAGCTCTCTTTCTCTATGCATGCAAATCTTTCTTTGTCAAGTGACTTAGTGATAATATCCATAAGCTGATGATTAGTATTAACAAATTCAAATACAATATCATTTTTGCTAACATGATCTTGTAAGAAATGATGCCTAATATAAATGTGTTTAGTGCGTGATTGTAAAATGGGATTTTTGGAAAGTTGTATGGTACTTGTGTTATCATAATAAATAGGAGTTTTATCATTTTTAAAACCAAAGTCCAAAAGTTGTTTGTTTTATCCAAAGAATTTGGACACAACAACTAGCCGCAAAAATATATTTGCCTTCTATAATAAAATTGCATCCCAGTTTCATTTTTTGAAAAATCAAAAAACCAACATGTTACCTAAAAATTAACAAGTGTTACTAGTATTTTTTTTTCCTATCTATTTGATATCCTCTAAAATTGGTATTCAAAAAAGCACATAATTTGAATGTTAGGTTTTTAGGGTACCATAAACCAATATAAGGTATTCCCTTAAGATACCTTAACATCTATTTCACAACATTCAGATATGATTCTTTATGATTTGCTTGAAAACATGCATACATGCATACACTAAACATTATATTCAACTTAGATACAGTCAAATATAATAATGCTCCTATCATGCTTCTATCTGTTTTAGCATCAACATTTTTACCTCTCTCATCCATGTCAAGCTTAATGGAAGTGCTCATTGGGTTTGGTTGTTACTTAGTCTCATGCAAGTTGAACTTTTTAAGAAGGTATTAGGTGTAATTTGATTAGTTGAGCAAAATTCCGTCCTTTATTTATTTGATTTGAAGTCCAATAAAGTAGTTGAGTTCAACCATCATACTTATTTCAAATTCATCTTGCATCATCTTAGAAAACTTTCTACATAGAGATTCATTAGTAGCACCAAAGATGATGTCATCAACATAAATTTGAACAATTAGAATATCTTACTTATGCCTTTTGATAAACAAGATGGTATCCATCTTTCCTTTTGTAATACTATTTTCAATAAAAAAAAATGTACTCAATTTCTCATACCAAGCTCTGGAAACTTGTTTCAAATCTAAAAGAACTTTTCTAAGTTTAAAAAATATGGTTTAGAAAGTTTGGATTCATGAGGTTATTTCACATGCATCTCTCCTTAAATAAAACCATTTAAAAAGACATTTTTAATATTCATTTGAAATAGTTTAAAATTTAGATGACATGCATAAGCAAGTAATATCCTAATTGATTCAAGTTTATTTACGGGTGCATAAGTTTCATTAAAATCAATAAAGTATCTTTAAGCAACTAGTCTAGTCTTGTTTCTCACAACAATTTTGGATTTATCCACCTTGTTTTGGTACCACTCATTTTGCATCGATAGTAGGATGATCAATTCGCCTAGGAACTAGTTGCTATACCTAGTTCCTCTCAAATTGGTTTAACTTTTCTTACATAGCCATCACTTATCCTTCATCTTATAAGGCATCATCAACTTTTTTTGACTCCATTTGTGACAAAAATGCCATAAACTTACAAGAATTCCTTATTGATGCCCTTGTCCTTATTCCTTGAGATAAGTCACCAAAAATCTTTTCCCTTTAACTTCAAATTTAGGAAAGAGACCTCCCTTTACACTTTTTGAGATTGTATTTTAGTTTTATCTTGTTATACTACCTCAATTTGTGACTTTTCTTCTTTGAGAGTGGAGGCTTTCTTGATTTGGAGATCTTTCATAAGCTCTTTCACTTTATCTTCATTTGTCCTATCAACACACTTAGAAGAAGATTTATCAAATAATACATGTATAGATTTTTTAACAATAAATGCCCTTTTGTTGAAGACTCTATATGCTTTAGAAATGGAGGAATATCCTAAAAAAATTGTTTCATCCAATTTGAAATCGAATTTTCCTAAGTTATCATTTCCATTATTGGGCATAAAACATTTACAACCAAATGGATGAAAATATACAATATTAGCTTCTTTCCCTTAAATAACTCGTAAGACGTTTTCTTAAGGATTGACATAATTATGACCCTATTAATTATATAACATGATGTATTGATAACTTCACCCTAAAATGATTTCACACAACATGGTCCTAACCATTTCTACTAGTGTTCTATTTCTTTTTTCAACAACTTTATTTTGTTGAGGAGTCCAAAGGGCAAAAAAATTATGTTCAGTGTCATGTTCATCACAAAATGCTTTAAAATATGAGTTTTTAAATTATTTTCCACGATCACTCCTAATACATGTAATCACATACCTTACTTGGTTCTATAATCTCCTAATAAATGGAACAAATGTTTTAAAAGCTTCATCTTTATATGCTAGTATTTATATCCAAGTAGTAAAACTCATGTGAACCTAGAGTAATCATTTATAATAACAAAGCAATAATGTTTTTTACCTATGCTTGTAATCCTAGATGGTCTATACAAATTCATATGCAATAGTTGTAATGGTCTAGAAGTTGAAACACAATTTTTATTTTTAAAACATAATCTAGCTTATTTCCTAAAGCACACATATCACAAATTCCATCCTTTTTAAAAAAAAGTTTTGGTAAACCCTTAACTAAATCCTTTTTAGAAAGTTTCTTCAAGACATAAATGCTTACATAACCTAATCTTCAATGCCAAAACCACATATCTTCCTCTTTGGTTGACATTAGACACAAATCTTTTGATGCAATGTCATACAAATCAATAACATATACATTGGAATGTCTATAACATATTAATGCAATGATATTTGCCTTAACATAAATTATCTCACAACATAAAGCATGAAAACAACCTTTGAAGCCCTTATCACATAATTAACTTATATTAAGTAAATTATGCTTAAGACTTTCAACATATAATACATAATTTATAATTAGGGAAATGTTACCTATATAGCTTATCCTAATCACCTTACCTTTTGAATTGTCTCCAAAGTTGATGATTCCTCCATTCTTGGCCTTCAAAGAGGTAAAGAAGTATTTATTTTTGGTTATATACCTTAAGCATCCACTATCCAAGTACCATTTGTTAGTCCTTTTGTTCTTAACTTTCAAGCACACTTATATAAAGACATCATTTAAGTTTTCTTTTGTACTTAAATGGTTTTGGGTCTACGTAGGTTAGCTTTAATAGTCCCCTTAGGAACCCAAAACTTTTTTACCTTTTAAGGTTTACCGTTCCTAATTAGACAACCCCTAATTATATGTCTAACATAAAAGTAATACTTGCATTTCATATTCAATGCATTAGGTTTCTTTAAAAGTCTACAATTATTAGTAAAGGGATTACCCTCATTATAACTTAAACCCTCTTTGTTAAGACCACTTCTTTGAGATGCTAACATCTCATCTAATTGTTTAGTTTTAACTTAAAATTTTCTAAGATTTCATGTATACTTGTTACTTTGCCCTTTAAATGTTATTTTCTTTCCTAAAGGATTCCAGTTCATTTGTAACATCGTTTTTATCATACAAGGTTAATTCTAACTCTTTTCTAGTTTTATTATATTCAAGAATTATTTTCTCTAAATACAATTGTATGTCAACTAAATCCCTTTTTAAGCATTGATTTCTAAGGTTAACATTTTTAAACTCAATCAACAAAGAATTAAATGCCTCTTGTAATTCATCAAAAGAGAAAAGTTTGATTCAATTACCTCTTCATCTAAGTCACTTTTTGCCATGACACATAGATTAGCCTTTTCTTCCTCCTCTTCGCTTTCCTCATTCGAATTATCACTCCTACTCTATATGACAGTGAGTGTCTTCTTGAATTTCTTTTCACCTTTTTCCTTCTTTTTCTTCTTGAGCAATGGGCAATCTTGTCTAATGTGACCCGATTTCTTACATTTATAACAAATGTTATCCTTGTCATTTTCTTTATTACCTTTTGATTTGACACCATTTTTGCCCTTCATCCTCTTATTTTGAGACAAAAATTTGCTAAATCTTTTTGCCAGCAATCTCGTGTCTTCTTCTTCCATGGGGGATTCATTTAATTCCTCATTAGTTACCTCCAAGGCAATACTTTTGATATTCTTACATTTCTCTTCCTTTGGTTATCTTTTCATTTCAATGTAAGGAGACTTCTAACTAGTTCGTCCGTGCCTATTTGTGTTAGGTCCTTCAATTCTTCTATGGCAGTGACCTTCATTGTTCAAGATTCAAATATGGATCTCAACACTTTCTTCACCAATTCTATAGTCTCAAATTTCTTACCAGGAATCTTCAAATCATTTACTAAGTTTAAAAATCTTTTATACATATCTATTGTACTTTCTTTGGCCTTTATGTCAAAAAGCTCAAATTCTTAGAACAATAGTTCAATTTTTGATTCCTTAACTTGGCTTGTGCTTTCGTGAATAATTTGGAGAATATTCCAAACTTCTTTGGCCTATTCATATATAGAAACTCTATTGATTTATATGGAATCCGAAGCACAAAATAGAATGTTAATAGCTTTAACATTAAGGCTCAATAATTTCTCATTATTATCATTATAATCACATTCATCTTTTAGTAACTAAGTTCTAGGATCTTATAGGCATTCTATTTTGGATCTAACAGAGTTATTTTCGATGATGAAAAGTATAAAGGTTGGTTTAGAGTTTTAAAGGTATCAAACTGAGAATGAACAAGCAAAATCTAAAACAAAATGAAACCCAAATCATAACCCAAGCCAATAAGAATAATTCAAAAACAAACCAAGTCCAACCCCACCAAAAAATAAGAAGAAGAAAACCGAAGTCCAAGAAAAAAAAAACCCGAACCCATAAAATCCCAAAGCCATAAAATAAAATCCAGCACACCACAAATGAATAAAATCTAAAATAAACCCAAACCCACCTAAAAACCCATAACCAAAAATAAAAACAAAGAAACCATAGAGAAGAAAAGCAGCAACCCAATAGGAAAAGAAAAGGAGCCTAAGGAGGAGCCTAGCGCGCAGGCCTGCTGCCTGCACTCAGCGCGCATGTGGCTCTTGTGCGCGTATTCTGCACGCGTGTAGATTCTCTCCTGCATGCTCATCTCTTTGTTTTCTCTGCTGCGTCAGCTTTCCTCTTTCGCGCTACTTCCCATTCCTTCTTATTTCTTCCTTTTTTTCAATTTTATTTCCCCTCCTGCCCCGTTTTCTTTGTTATATTAAATCATTTTTTTAATTTATTTTTATCATGCCTTTCTTCCAACTTTCCTTTCCTGCATGATTTTGTTTCCTGCACCAACTTCTTCCTTTATCCCTCTGAAAGGCATGTTAGCTTTCCTCTTAATTTTGATTTTCTTCCTTTTTCTTATCCTACACTAGACTTTTTTTTCCTTCTTTTTTGAAGTTAACCTTCCTTTCTTGTTTCATTTGTGTGTTGGCTTTATGCATAAACCTGTTGCTTGCTTGTTTTGGAGCCAGTTGACTGGTGCCTAGTCAAGGAAAAATTAATTCCTTGATCTAGGCCTATTTTGAAGGGGGCATTCCCTATAAAGACGATATTCGGCCAACTTTGAAAAGGGGAGAGAAGACTTCTTTGGGACTATTCAAGCAACTATTATTTTTTAGAGAACAATTCTTAGCCATCCGGAGCCTCCAGCAAGTAAAAGTCTTTTGTAGACATTGCCCGTCATACACAAACCAGACATGCTCACTCTCTGACCCGCCTTCAAGCCAGTACTCAAAACTCAACTGAACCGGACCTAGCCCCCAAACTTTTGGCTATCTAGCCAGTAGACCATCCTCAACCTTGGCAACGACAAAGCTCTGTCAATACCGTGATCAGGTTTGTTCTTGAGGGGACTTACGTAAACCATCATGTATTTTTGTTAAAATTGCTCTTACAATTTAACTTTAAATATTTTATTCTATAAAGCAATGATGGATGCTTGCTTGATAAATCATAATATGCTATTTATTTGATTATGAGATTTGTTAAAATTAAAGCACGTTGAGTTTGATGGTTGTAAATTGTGTTGGCTTACTAAATGACCCTGAATAATAAAAAATGAAGCACAATGGCGTATACGGCTATAAGTATATGCATGAAAATATTGTGTATGCCTTAATATCGAGTATGTGACTGTTTACATGTCCGATTGGATTTGTCATATTTGAATCATGGTCTGTAATTTGTTTTCAATATCGATACGTGAAACACACATGCATTAACTAAAATTATATGTTGGCTATCTATATGATTTCCTATTTTTCTTGCATTTTAATTACATACGTGATTATGATTGGATGGTATCATGTATGCTTAGTATATGGTCCATTTTATTGGTTTGAGTAAGGATTATTATGCAAAATTTATTTTTTTGCTTGAGTTTGTTTTTATGACCTTAATGAGCGTCAATCTGTGAGAGAGTTGCATGGGTCGACTGCAATAGAAAAAAAAGCGTCATCATATTGTGCCTTTTCATTTTATCCTCTTTATTCGTTTACTTAATTATATTATTTATCTAATTTAATTAGTTTTATATTTTGTTTAAAATTTTTAAACTTGTTTAGGTTAGAAGATGTACAGGGGTGTATGCACAAGAATTGTAATTTTTATTTTTACTTCCTGCTTTTAATTTTCTTTTAATTTTCATGGATTTTTTGTCATGAATTTTTAATTTATTATGAATATATTGTATTGTGTGATAACATAGAATTTGCTTAAATTTGATAATATGTTTAATGAATAAACCACAATATTAGAGATCGACCTTCGAACCAAGTGACATGGGTGTTAACACTTTTTCATTATCGTATCTGACTCTCCAAACCAACTATTGGACAAGTGAAAAATATTAGATCATTTATAAAGAATTCATAAGTGGTTTACTCTTACTAATGTGTACTTTTCAGGGCAATCATTGAGTGACGACTTTATAGACTTTGTAACTGTCACAAACTCGTTATATGCTCATCTTGACCATATTTAGGATGGTTAAATAAAATTAGCAAGTTTATCTTAGTATAATGCGACAAAAAATGTCATCACAACTATGACAACTTTATAGATTTCATAATGGGTCACAAACCTATTACACACTCCTTTTAACCACGTTTAGAGTGGATAAACAAGAGTGACAAGTCTGTCCTAGCATAGTGTAGTAAAAATCAATACCACAGATTCTTAGGCACCAAGTCACCATACTTAGTGATTTTCCATAATTTGTAATCAATAAATCTAATGTGCAATCTCATTCTAATTTTCTATTAAGTGTAGTTTACACTACAAAACAATGGTGGTTTAGTAGTGATTGTCCTCACTAAAAATAAGTGTGGAAGTGCTAGCCATTGCGCAAGGATCCTTTACCTCTAAAAATTGTTAGATTTTAAAAGACAATTTAGAGGTCAAGCTCCAATGCAATTGTAAAACACCTAAGGTTAGAAAAGAATCCTAGAGGGGTGAATAGGAGTCTTAAAAAACCTTTTGTAACTTACAAAATTTTCATTCAAAGCCAAAAATATATAAAAGTAAAAAACAAGCCAAACAATTTTTTAATTCAACAACCTTAAGTATATAAAACAATTATAAAGCAATTAAATGAGTAAGGGATAGAAATTCTCAATCGAATTATAGAGGTTTGAAATTTTGAACGCAAGCCTCTTATGTCCTCTTCCTCAATCAAAATTGATTAAAATTTCTACTATCTTCAAAAACCAAATATTACAATAGTTTTGATACAAGAGAATTACATCATTTACATTAGTTTAGAAGGATTTTGCCCTTTGTGATTGGAAATAACAAATTAGGTGTGATACTACCTTTAAGTAGGCCGATATACAAGATTAAGCATAAAGATTCTCAAATATTTATCAAAGATAAGCTTAGTGAAAGAAAGAAAGTGAACAAGAGCAAAGAAAACAACAACTTGAATATGTAATAAGGTCTCTATCCCTTCTCACTTCAAAATGGCTTTCTTTCATACTAGAAAACTTGTAGAAAATATAAAGGAGTTGTCGTTTTTTATTTCTATCCATTGGATAGGTAAAAAAGAATGGAGTTATAAAAAATTTTTAAGTATACAATCGTGTCCATCAAGTACAAGTCATTCTCGTCTTATTTATTGCCCCAATCAGACTCTTAATAGTCGAATTTATGAAACCCACCAACCATACATAGTCATATGTTCCATCAATATGATTATGCTTCCTTGCTTTATAAGTCTATTTAAATTCTAGATCCACATAAGAGAAGTCAACAATATCAACACACAAGACATGCAAGATCATTAATAAGTTTGTGGATGATTTTCTGTTAAATCTACATGATCATGCATTAAGAAAGATGCCTAACAAGCTTTTAAACAATTAGCTTTGCATAACAAGGTTGGTAGTGTTGCTCCTTTTTTAGATAGCACGATCGTGCATCCTATTTTTATACGGTCGTGGATTGACTAAACATCTTGACTATCTCACATGATGAGGTTGTACAATCTCAGAGGTTGTGTTTCTCACAAGCCATAGTATACAATCATGTGTCAACTATGAACACGATCGTATAGTTGACGATTGACCTTTTTCTATAGTACGATGATGTTGCATGACTAAAAGGCTTGTGTTTCTTCACAATTGTTATTGTAAAATTATGTGTCTTATTTAAACACAATTGCGCTTTTGACTTTTACTCATTTCACTCAATATGACAAGATTACATGATTAAAATGGTCATGTTAGACCTAAGATGAGCAAGCATGGTCGTGCCATATTTCAACACCATTATATTAAACTGAAAAATTTTCCTAAAAAAATTATAAACCCTAACACGATCATAGACACAAACTCATGTTTTTAATGTATGAGTAAAAATATAATTATGTACTATCATGCTCAATGAACACACAGTCACATGGTGTCTGTAACGTATAAAAATAAAACTTTTGGCCCTTTTTGTCATGAACTAAGTCATACTAGGGGTAAATCAGTCCTTTAAACATATTTTTATCATTATTAAAACACCAAAGGTTTAACAGCATCCAAGGCTTTGTTGAGTGTTGTCATACACAATGATTCCATATAGACCTCATTTGGTTTGCCCCATGGTAATCTTAAATCTAGGCATTGTTTCTCTTCACAGATTTTTTTAGTAATGAAAAAAAAAGAGAAATTTTTGAATATTGATGCTTCCCCAAGAGATTATGGTATGAAATGTAGTTGTCTGAGTGAAATTTGTTTAGACTTGGTGGAGATTTGATGAAAATCGGGGGAATAAGGTAGAGAGAAATTGGCAAAATCAAGTTGAGGTTTATGAGAAATGAGTAAAATTTTCTAGATTTTCTTATATATAATTGCATATACTAGCATACATTTTCAAATGTATGGCCATACATCTCTAAAAGTCCCTAATTTTCCACGGTCGTGAAGCATAAGCGTAAGTGTGAGTTAGAGTTTTGCTATAGAGAATTCTAAAAAAATTCACGAGCATGAATTCCCACTTTTTTAAAATACAAAATATACATGTACAACCGTGTAGATATAATGTATGGGTCATGACCTCAACAATTTTATGAAAAACCAGCTTCCACATGGCATAACTTGGTTGGCCAAATGCGATACATGGTCATGACATTATAAATATGGTCATACATTAAAAAAATTGGACTTTCCTTTAAAAACCTTTTAGAAAACATTTGAACATTTAATCAAAACACCGCAAAATGCAAGTCTTAGATATTTTGATCCTCTTGAGGATATATATGTGAATAGTATATTGGTTGATTTTGAATACAATTTCAAATTGATTATACTTAAATATGATTTAAGTGACGTAAAAATATGCATTCAACACATAAACATAATCCAATAATTTGTATTCAATCAAACAAAAAAATCATCAATCAAGTAATAGTTCATCACGCTAGTGAACATTTTAAACATGATACATTCAATCATATGAATTAGGCTTACGAATCATCTCAATAACGTGTTTCATACAATTAATTCCATAAAGCATCTACTTGACATGACATGCCCTTTATGGTAAGATATGATGAACAATTTTTGATTCAATGGCTTGAGAAGCCACTTGCTCCATAACTTCTCTTATAAGCTTTAAGGCTTACTTACACAAGGAGATCAACTTTTATTTGGTACCCAAATTATTTTGGGTTCACTAGTTTAGTTTTAAATATTCCTTTAGAAACCCAAACCTTTTTTTTTTATCTTAAATGGTTTGTCATTCCTAATTGACATTGTCCAATAATGCATCCAATAAAAGAGCAATATTTACATCTCAAGTGAATGCATGGGGTTTCCTTAGAGATCTATATGTTTTACCAAATGGATTACTCTTATTATAGCCAAGACCCTTTTTATTTAGACCAATTTTTTGAAATATACACATCACATCTAATCTTTTTGCTTCAATTTTGAACTTTTCTAGAATTTTATTAGAGCTATAAGCTTCCAATTTAAGTTTTTCGTTCTATGTTTCTAAACTTTTTAGTTCTTTTATTACAAGATCATTTTCATTTGAGACCATCTCTAATTTCTTTTTAACATTTTCATACTAATATGTGAGTGTCTCAAATTCAGTTTTGATGCATGCTATTTGTTTCTTTATTGACTTATTTTTAGCACACATCTTATCATATCTCAAATTCAATTTTGATGCATGCTATTTACTTCTTTAATAACTTATTTTTAGCACAAATCTTATCATATCTCAAATTCAATTTTGACAAATGTTATTTATTTCTCTAATGACTTATTTTTAGCACACATCTTATCATATTCATCCATTAATAAATTAAAGCTTCTTGCAATTCATAAATGAGTAGGAGTTTGAATTACATACCTCTTCTTCCGATTCACTCATGGCCATAAATCAAAGATTCGCTCTTTTTTCTTCTTCTGACTCACTTTCCTCACTTGAGTCATCATTGCCAATCAAGTGGCTACAAGAACCATTTTCTTGAATTTCTTATCCTTATTTTCTTTTCATCTTTTCTTGAGATAAGGGCAATATTGACAGATATGATCAACTTTCTTGTATTCATAACAAATAATGTCACTTTCATCATCCTCCTTATTCTTGACCTTATGATAATCTTGTCTTTATTTCTTCTCGATATTAATAAGAATTTTCTAGATTTTCAAGCAAGGAGGCTCACTTCTTCCTCATCCATAGAGGAATCAACTTCTTCATTCCATTTTTAAGGTTATGTCCTTTTTAGCCTTAGTTTCTTATTCTTTAAGTTTCTTCTTCATTTCATAAGTTAAAAGACTCTTTATCAGTTTATTCATGCTTATTTTGCTTAAATCTTTGATCCTTCAATCACCATGACATTCATGCCCCATGAATTTGACAATGATTGAAAACAAATTTTAACAAGTTGTATAGTCTCAAATATTTTCCTAAATATTTTTAGATCATTTACAAGGTTGGAGAATCTCTTGTACAACTTAATGATGTTCTCTCCCATTTTTATTTCAAATAATTCATACTCGCAGAAAAGAAGTCGATTTTGGACTCTTTCACTTGATTTGTTTTTTCATAAATTGTTTGAATGATAGTCCACACTTTTGTGTTAATGCACATGTGAAAACTTTGTTAAATTTAGTTGAAGCTAAAACACAAAGTAATATATTCAAAGCTTTAGAATTTAAACTTACTAACTTTTCATCATTATCATTATAGTTTTAGGCAAATTTGTCCAAAGGTCTCTTGACACTAAGTTATCATGTTGTACTGTTGTCCATAACTTATGGTCTACTAATTGAATGTGAAGTTTTATTCTAATTTTTCATTGGTTGTAGTTTACACCATAAAACAATGGTGCTCTAACTATGTTATGTCCAAAAACAGGGGTAGATGAACTAGCCATTATATATTAATCTTTTAACTTTGAAAATTGTTAGATTTTAACAAGCCTAGAGTTTAAGCTCTAATCCGATTGTTATACACCCTAATGGCTTAAATAAACCTAGAAGGGGTGAATAGCATTTTCTAAAACTTTGAGTAAGATATAAAACAATAATGAAAACAATTAAAAAATAGTTATTTTTCAAACACAATAAGCACAAAAGAAATTTGCTCAGTCAATTTATAATGGTTTGGAGCTTTTTTCTACAAGCCACTATATCCACTTTTCCAAGCAATCAACTTGAAGTTCTATTAATGATCTAACATTGCACCTAAACGTACAATAGTTTGACAAGATTACATCTAATACTATAGTTTTTGGTATTACAACTAACACAATAATTATACGAGATTTTGCCCAAAACTTGTTTGATATAAAAAATTATGAAGAAGAAATGTCTCTACAAAGGTTGATACACAAGATGAGCACAAGAATTTTTCTCTAAGATATATAGTTAAGCTTTTAGAGAGAGAATGATTTGCTATGAAGAGAAGAAAAGAGTATGATTGAACATACTTATGATCTATAACCCTTTTCACTTCAAATTAACTCCTATTTAGACCTTTTATCTTGTTGGAAGTGGAAATGAGTTATTGGAAATTAATTATATTCATTGCCATTTGAAAAACTTATATTTTTTATGAAATACACTCTAATGTATAGGCGTGCACCTTGATTGTGACTCCCTCATTTATGACCTCGAGTTGTCCTTCCAACGGTTAAATTCATTGCTCATGCCAACATATGTATGGGTGTGCACTTCTTTAACACTTGAACACTTTAAGGTATAAAAGCAAGTACGTATGCCTTTATGGAAGCGTGTACAAGGCCTTGTATGCTTCAACTTTATGAGACCTTATCTATGTAGCTGTTCCACTGTGACTCTCTTAGTGTGCGTGCAATATGTGTACGAGCATACATGAATTATTGACCAACACTTATGTTGACTTCTTTGACCATGTACAAGTCATGAGTGCATAGGAGGAGCTTTTCATGATTGGCTAGAAAATGCTCATGCATTAGCATACAAAAAATGTGTATAGACGTACATGACATTATTTTAAAGCCCTCACATGATAGAAGCATGCACGAGACAATTGCACGATGTTATGAGAAATCATATATGACTTAAAAAATAACTACGCATAAGCTTACATCTGAGATGCACAATCGTACATGAGCCTTAAAAAGAAAAAATAGAATTATGTTCAAATTTGATCATAAATAAAATTGAAAAATTAGTAATTTTAACTATGTTTTTGTGACCATTAAAACATCTAAGGGTCTGACAATACCTAATGCACAAGACCCTAGGACTAATGAATCAAAAATTGAAATAGACTATAATGATAAAGATGAAAATTTGTTAACCTTGAATGCCAAGGACATAAACGTCCTCTTGTGTGCTTTGGATTTTACAAATTTTGATACAGTTTCAGTATGTGAATCGACTAAGAAGGTGTGTGTAACATCCCAGGGTTAGTTTTGTCTTTTAGGATTTTAATCTGGGGTTAGATTGAGATTTTTGAGAATTCTAAAGGTGTGAGAAAGTTTTAAGGTGAAATAGGTATTTTTCTAGAGTTTGGTGGCTTGTGCATGGATCCGTTTGGATGGATTTGCATGCGAGCGCGAAAAAATAGCATTTTTGTAATTTTCTTGCCATGCACGACTGTGCATGAGGGGTGCACGCCCGTGCGTGTGATAAGTTTCAGTTGCCTTGGTTTTACGTTAAGCTTATCCGGTTTTCAAATCATTTTCACCCAAAGTTTCCATTTCATTTTTAGATAATATCAACCATAGGAGGGAAGAACAACATCCAGGACCATCCAACCAAGCTTGATCTTGTGATTTCTTAAAGAGAAGAAGCATGTCCAGAGGTAGGCGGTTCTTACCTCTTTCCCTTGTGTTTTTTATATGCTTGATACTTGATTGAGATGTATCAGCTTATTCCAGCATGTTTGTGATGTTCTCCTTGTGTGTTGGTGATGATTTGAGATGATTATGATGATGATTGATGCTTATATACATGTTATGTGTGAGATTATGTTTAATATACATGCTTTTGTGATAGGTTGGATGTTGAGTATATGAATTGAAGTTGTGGAAAGGGAAAATATGCTTATATGAAGTGTTTTGCATATGGAAAATATTTATTTTGCAATTGGTATGAGATTTGGCTAGGAATCGAGTTGATTCCAAGCGGTCATAGAAGTGCAGAGCAGGACGCACGCCCGTGCATGCGTAGCACATGCCCATGCATACTGTCTTTTCTGTATGGTCATAGTCGTGTTCACGTAGCCGTGCATGACTTAAATTATAGGGTTACGACCGTGCATGTTGATGCACGCCCGTGCACCAAGAGAAAATGAGAAATATGCAGAAAAATCACAGAACCGCGCACAACCACATGCACGACTTGGTCACGGTCCCGTGCAAGCTCATGCACGCCCGTGCACACGACATGCACGCTCGTGCGTCAGGCAGAAAAGTGAAAATAAACATGAAAATGAGAAATGTGTACAGTAAAAAGTTATCCAGGTGATAAAAAACAGTAAAATGAACACAAATAAGAATACATGATGCATCATATACACAGCATAGCATGGCATGTCATACAGTATTTTCAGAAATGGATCCAAGGATCTGAATTCATGTTTTAAAAAACATAGATTTCAGGGGTGAATACGAGGGGGCACTTGTGAGTTTCAACACACCCGTTGCATCAGGAGCTATATGCTCATTACTAACCCTATGTATTGGCATTTGTCGGGGTGCTCAGTTAGTAGATTATAGGTTTCCTGATCTGAGGATCAGATGTAGTATAGCGCGAGGTGCTCAGTTCAGTATTCAGGCCAAGGCCTAAGCATGCGATTCAGAGGTATCACGTGACCCATATAATTTATGACGCGTGTTTGCGAGGAAACTCACATAGTCAGGGTGCCGAATCCCTGTATTCATCAGTCTGTGCAGTATAGCATGTACCCCAGGGTACACAGTTTTTAGCATAGCTTTCAGATAAAGCTTTCATATGAGATTTTCAGATATGGGATCCCAGGATCTGACAGCATAGTTTTCAATGAACAGTTTTCAGAAAACTATTTTCAATATATAGGCCCAGGCATAGTTATGATTTCAGCATGTTTTATAGCATGTCATATTTACATGACATATACAGTTGCATATCATTCAGAGAATGATAAGACAGTAAGAAACAGTAAAAGAACAGAATATGAAACATCATGTAAAAGACATGAACAGTAGAATATCAGAAACAAAAATAGAGAAAAGATAATGAATATGAGAAAGAGAATTTAACGAGTCAAGTTTTACCGTTCGGATTTCTTTTCATTCTAGGTTGTTTACATATACGCATATACGTATTTACGACCCGACATGAGGTAGTATCCAATCAGTGAAGATATGAACAATAGCATAAAACAGTTTAATATGAGAATGATGACACGTGAGAACCAGTTTGGTTTCTTCTCGTGTATAAATCTGTTTCTGTATGAGATGATGATGTGGCAGTCCTCCGAGGAGGATTGGTTTAGGGTCAGAGATAGGAAACGCTTACTGGGTGAATTTATCACTCACTACCTACTTTTCTTTCTCTTACAGGTTAGTATTTTAGGGGCTGGGAGGAAGAGTTGGCTGCCGTCTGGGATCTATTATGCTTCAGTTTTTACAGCATGCTTCGGTTTGCAGGCTTATTCTGTTTTTCTTGTATGTAAATATGCATGTTTTAGCACGCACATATTCAGCAAATATTTTAATATAATACAGTTTTTGGGCATGTATATGTATACATTTGCACCACAAGTTTCCCGTTGCGCCATTTTAGTCCAGTTCAGGTATTCTGGTTGGGTATTATTGACCATATTTTCCTCTTATTTATATTATATTTAATTATAGAAAAGCGATAAATAGTAATACCCAGTTGGAGTGCCTACAGTGGACTATTCTTTGAACAACTTATGAATGTACTAATCAAGTTAAACAATCTAAAATAGAATTTTTTTTTTTTAAAAAAAACACATTTTTTATAATGAAGTTAAATGAAAATATTACCTTAGGAAAAAATTTTGAGACAGTTAGGTTTGATATAAAGGATCTAAGATCATTATCAGAGTCATGAAATATGAAGGTAATAGTTACAAAAGAGTCAAAGGATTTGAGTAAAATGAGCATGAATGACTCGATAGGAAGCTTATGGACCTATAAGATGAAAAGGAAATAAAGGCTAAAGAGGCATAACCCTGAAGGTGATAGAAGAGGAAAGTGATGGAGACTCCTCAATGGACAAGGAAGATGCTAGCCTCCTAACTAAGAAGTTTAGCAAGTTTCTAGATCTAAGAGAAACAAAAGGAAAATTTTTACAAGATCTAGAAATAAGGAAGAAGATGGCAAAGAGAGTAACAAAATCATTTGTTCTGAATGCAAAACGAACAATCATATACGCTAAAAAAGTCCTCAATTCAAGAAGAAAGATTAAAAAATAAGGTTCTAACTATCACTTGGAATAGAAGTGATTATTGAAGTAGTAAGGGTGAGCCAGAAGATAAGAGAGTCAACATTTGCTTCATGACCATGAGCAACACCAAGGAAAAGGTCAAAAATTTTCTTTCCTATCGCTCCATTGAACCACAAGAGTCATTTGACTCACTCATGGAAAAATATGAGAACATGCATGCTAAAACCACTAAAGAAACAATTAGTATGTGTAAGATTTGACTTTGAAACACTTTCACATGATCACAGGAAAATCGGGAAAAACTTGAAAATGTTTCAAATGAGAAGAGCTTAACAATAAAAGTACTAGATAGTTTAAAGATTGAAAATGAAACCATTAAAAAGAAACTAAGTTAAAAACTACAAATTTCACACAATATAAAAGAGAGTTCTATCTTTGGGCCGGGTGGCATGATAAGTCATAATTTCGTGCCTAGTAGCTTGAAATGTCTGGCAATTTTCAATTGGTTCAATGGATGGCAAATTTGAAAAAAAACCCCTCAATCGTACAATGATGATTCAATTCGAAACTGAATATTTCACTTTCTTCCTTCGTTTATTCATACTAGTCTTGTTGAAAATTGAAGTGTTATACGTTTGTACTGACTCAGACTCCTAATAAAAAGCAATTGAACACGACTACCCAAATTTGCTCGGTTTATTCAGTAACTTTTCTCTGGTCTGCTTCAGAATCGGAGCAACGCACCATGCTGCCAACCATATGATGTTGAGAATTTGCTACCATAGGAAAGGGGTCTCTCGCAAATCATTGTTTCGCTCTGATCAAGTTCCGTATGACATATTGCAGGATGCCTCCGTGGTCAAAATAAGCAAGTTCCACCTATATTGAAGAGACCAAAGCCGCAAGTAAAAAGGTTGTAAAAAGAGTAGAAAAGCATGAGCTTCAACTTCAAGTATCACAGGGCCAATTAGGTATTTTCTTACCTCTGTATCGAATCTTATAATGCACGTGAATGATTTGCCACTGTCAGTAACCACTGTGACATCTTGACCCGGTCTAATTTCACTCACACTGCTTGGAAGATCAATGGTGTAGCGTTCATGCCCAGTCAATCCAAGAGAATCAGCATCCTCCCCCGCTTTGAAGCACAAGGGAATGATGCCCATACCCACCAAATTACTGCGGTGAATTCGCTCAAAGCTTTTTGCAATCACAGCTTTTACACCCTGGTTTCCATTACAATTTCATAAATTACCACAAAGTGTGAAAAATGAGAAAAACAAAAAAAATTACGGAAATTAAATGCATCATGAGGGTCTACCAGTAACATTGGACCCTTGGCAGCCCAGTCACGAGAACTTCCACTCCCATACTCAGCACCGGCCAAAATAATAGTATCTTCCCCCTCACTCTTGTACCTCTGTTAACAGAAAAGGGTAAAATTGGAATTCAGAAAGGAAATTTCTTCAATAAAAAGGTAAGTGGGAACTTTTAATCACGACCAAAAAAGAACTCGGGCTATCTTGTGAATTGTTTTCTCCCACAACAGCCTTATTAAATTGTTATCAAATAGGTCATTTTGGAATCACTACAATGACGGTATTGAATATAAGACTTTGCTCCATCTAATAATCTGAACCACTTTTATCCAAATTTTCCAAATCTAATCATTAAAGACGATGCCCAAAACATGGAATGTTGACCAACCAAGATGTAGAGATAAGAAATTACCATGGCTGCATCAAACACAGAGAGCTTTTCCCCCGTGGGAATATGAATTGTTTTGGGGCCAACTTCTCCATTCAACAGTTTGTTGACAAGACGAATATTAGCAAAGGTGCCCCTTGCCATTATCTCATCATTGCCACGGCGACTTCCATAAGAGTTGAAATCTCTTCTAACAACACCACGTTCCATAAGATATCTCGCTGCAGGACTGTCCTTGTGGATGCTGCCAGCTGGTGAGATGTGATCAGTTGTAATACTATCTCCAAATTTGAGCAAACAGTAAGCCCCCTTCACACCCTGGGCGCCTGGAGGAGACATGGTCATGCTTTTAAAATAGGGTGGCTCATGTATGTAAGTTGATTTTGGATCCCAAGCATAAAGAGTGCCAGAAGGAACACATAATTGATTCCACATTGGATTCCCTTGAGTGATAGCTTGATATGTGGCCTTAAACATATCAGGCAGCACATTTGTTTGAACAACCTAATGACAGTACAGGGAAAAAGAAATGAAAATCCATTAGTCTTTCTAACTTGATCCAGAAGTGACACCATATAAGGTTCAGTAGCTCACCTGTGCAACTTCTTCATTGGATGGCCAGATGTCCCAGAGATGTATCTTCTTTCCGTCATTCCCCACCCCAATAGGTTCTGTTTCAAAATCAATATTGACCTATAGCATGGTTTCTCATTAGAAATCGTTGATACCGGAAATTGAATACAATCAACAAACTATCACTACAACCAGAGACAAAAAAGTTGAACACAAAAATAACAAGTAAAATTCAAAAATACCGTAATTTCTAGATGAGCATTAAAACAAAGTTAGAACTTTACACAGTATCACCACAAGCATAGACAAATACAAGAGGAGAAGCATTTAATGTGAATTATAAGACTTTGCCCGTGAGTATTCATTTTTATAGAATAAGAGTTACATACTGTGCCAGCCAAAGCATATGCAACCACAAGAGGAGGGGAAGCAAGATAATTAGCCCTTGTTAAAGGATGAACACGGCCCTCAAAATTACGATTTCCAGACAACACGGCAGCCGCAACAATATCTGGAATTTCATAAAACAGCAAAAATCATGGTCACTTTGAAATATTCTCAAGAGAAAAATTTGAAAGGTGCTTTTTATGGCAGAAAGCGACCGTTTTCAGTAATAGCTGCTGCCACTGCTTCATCAATATCTCCAGAGTTTCCAATGCAGGTAGTGCATCCATACCCAACTATATGGAATCCAAGCTGATTCAAATACTTCTGCAACCCACTGCAGAGGCAGTTCTTTGACTCAGGAATTTATAACAAAAAGTTGATGAAATGATAATAGAAAAAAAAAATGTTGCAGATTGTTGTAGAGTACCTGTTCTGCAAGTACTTGGTTACAACCCCTGAACCTGGAGCAAGACTTGTCTTAATCCATGGTTTGACCTGTAAAAGGATGTATTGCAGCAATTCATAATCTCAATCACTGAGAGCACAAATTACTCAATAACATATACTATTTGTATCATCTTTTTCCAGAAAATTAGTATAACTGCAAGAGCAATCCTAGCAGCCAGCCACCATCCCTTCCCAGGAAAAAACAAAAAGGAAGAAGATAATTTCTAACTTAATAAAAGTTGCTTGAAGATTGAGAAATGCAGAGAACACAAATTCTGAAGTACCATGTACTGAAATTGGATGGTTTTGAAGATTGTGTTTGTGTGCCCCAGCACAACAATGTGCATGAATCTCTTGTGTACTGATTAAGGCCTCTTCATTTCACTCACTTGACCAGCCAGCATGTATGGCCCTGGGGGGACCTTACCATACCATACCATACCATACCATAGTTTCTACATGTAAATAATAGTATAACACACACTATTTTCACAAATAGATATCACTGAAACAAAGACAATTGGAGAATGATGATGACAGAAACTAAATTTACTTTAAAATGCAGCACATATCCCACAATGTTCCAGATTTATCAATGGGGAAAATGATCATAGCTCTCTCATCATAGTTCCTCTTTGATTTTGTATACATTCTGGATTCTCTCTGTCATTCAAAGAAACAAAGAACACAGAGTTGGAAGATAGGAATGGACAACTAACCTCCAATCCTACTCTTCTCTCTCGTGGATGTAGTCATTCGATACCAGTCGAATGATGAACCATATTAAAATTTGTGTCTTTTGATTATGAGAATTACCCAAAAAAAAAAAAACTAACCTCCAATCCTAGCTCACAAGCTTTCTTCGCAACCAAAGCAGCACCAAGCATTACACTTGGATTTGAGGTATTTGTGCAGCTGGTGATAGCTGCTATAACAACATCCCCATGCCTAAGCTGTGCAGGTGTCCCACGAAATGAGAACTCCACAACCTTAGTTTGAGCTTCCTTGGCAATAGCAAATCCCTGAAATACAAAAAACAAAAAGAAGAAAACAATAGAATTAAAGTAAGCAAAAAAAAAAAGAAAAAAGATATACAAAGCAAGAGAGAGAGAGATGATGACTGATAGAATCCAATCACCAAGGTAAAGGGCTCCACTAAAGCAAAGGAGGGAATAGAAGGACAGGTCTGATGCTGTCATTAATGAGTCGTTACTCTTGCAGGTCATGGTATCCGCAAGGCAAGAGAGTAGGGAGAGAGTAGGCTTGGTAGCGGGGATAATTGCAAAAGTTTTGGGAGGTCCTCAGCCACTCAAACTGCTGGAGTTGTTTTTCTTTCCATGTTTAATTGTTAACAGAGAGAATAGCTATTACTGGAATATTGTATTTTGGTTTTTGGACTCATCGTTTTAATACAATTTTTCAGTTGATTTCTATCATTTTTCATCTCAACTCCACAAATATCTTACGAGTATCTTATCAATGACAAACTTTAGTAAAACTAACCTAATTGTAAACTTTAAGCCAGTTGTAAAGGATGGCATAATCATGTAATGGTGTTTGAAGCATGGTATCTTACGTAGCATTAAACCCAGTTTCTTCATGGCTATAATTCAATAGTAACCTCTCAAAATTATAATCATGTAAAACCAGACTTCCAGAAACTTCAGTAAACACAGCTAACTATGCCTCTGCATGACTAATTGAAGTTAGATGTAATGTGGAACTCACCATAAAACAAAACTAACAGTTGTAATAACACTATCCTTACAATAACCATCAGCTCAGTTCCCAGGATTTCATTTCAGTAGCTTGTAAATCCTGATCCTTCTAAGTAGCAATTACATGATAATTGCTTGATTATACCAATGAGAATTCTCATAATAAGTTATTGCATGATTCTTTATGTCATAGGTAATAACTTTATATCCGTTCATTCAACATTGGTTATTGCCAATTACAAAACCTAGTTTCCCTGTGCATATGATACTATGCCCAAGTCAAGTCAATAAGGTCCTGTCAAAGTTTAGGCAGCTTTCTCACCTTGAATCCAACTCTATTATCCAAACATGCATGCCAATCTGCCTTCATTTCTCTCAAAGGAACTCGATCGTGTGGCCTACAATACATTGACAATCAGAGACATGTCATGAAAAATTGGAATAGTAAAATTGGGAAAACAGAATGTTAGCTCTACCTCTTGGGCCCTGAAATGCATGGTTCGACATCCTCAAGATTCAGTTCGAGATAAGATGAATACACTCTCTTGATCTGAGGCTGAGCTCAGAAAAAAAATTTAAGAATCAAAACTATATTACTCAACACGTTGGATAAACAAGAACTGTAGACAAATAACTTTAAAAAAGGGTCTGAATTAACCTCGCCATAGTCAACAAACATCTTATTAGCTCGCAAATAGGATTCTATCATAGAAACCTGCATTATGCTAATGAATCAGGCCATCATAAAAAGCCAGATTAAACCAAACAAAATTTTTGCTGATGGCCTACCGTGTCATCACTTCGACCAGTCAGTTTCAGATACTGCAGAGTGACATGATCCACTGGAAAGAATCCCATGGTTGCACCATACTCAGGAGACATGTTGGCAATAGTGGCACGGTCTGCTAATGAAAGTTCACTCATGCCTTCCCCTGCATGCATGACACTAGCGTCAGTAACTAATTGACTTTAAATTAAGTACATGGACTGATCAATTGGTTAAAAAATGAACATACCATAGAATTCCACAAACTTGCCAACAACCCCATGCTTCCTCAGCATTTGGGTTACTGTCAAAACCAAATCAGTGGCAGTCACACCATCTCTCAGTTTACCGGTAAGTTTAAACCCAACAACACCAGGCAAAACCATGCTCATAGGCTGCATTTGAGAAAAAGAAGAGAAAATAAATATTTCTTGATTTAAAACCACAGAAGCAAATCACTATAGATTATGATACACAATGACTTCACAAACAAGAAAAAATATTATTATTGATCAGCAATGTTAGAAGGGAATAAATAAACCTAACCTCACCTTTGATTGAATTTACATGGGATAACTTACGCAAAATACACAAGTGCTAAACTTTTTAATCTGAAAACGTCTTTTATTATTAACTAATTAAAATACAATATATTAGTAACATCCACAACCACAGACCATTAACTAGAATCAAACACTGTAAAATATTTCAAATTGAATATGAGAAACACAGAAAAACCAGAATAATCTCTGGCCCAAGAAGTCTAAATGGTATTCAGGGTAACTTATGGTACCTGGCCAAGCATTGCAGCCTCTGCCTCAATTCCACCAACTCCCCAGCCAGCAACACCTAATCCATCAATCATAGTAGTATGTGAATCTGTTCCAACAACACTATCAGGATAGAGCATCCCATCTGTGTTGAACACAACTCTTCCAAGATATTCCAAATTGACCTGTGGTTGATATCACAACTCTTAATAGCTTATCAAGACATGAGAAAAGAACATAATGGAAACACAAAACATTAATTTTCAACTAATAAAAATAATCCCACAAGTTATCACTCCTGATCACTTTTTATATTATATAATATAGAAATCTCATATAATGCTTACCTGGTGTACAATTCCTGATCCAGGAGGCACAACAAGCATGTTGTGGAAAGCATTAGAACCCCACTTGAGAAAAGCAAATCTCTCTTTGTTCCGCTGGAACTCAAGTTCCATATTTTCCTGCACTGCATTTTCTGATCTTGCCACATCAACCTGAACTGAATGATCGATAACAAGATCAACAGGAACCTGCATGAATTACGATTAATATCACAATCAAATATACCTTCCAAATTACGGTGCCTTTAACAATATTCATCCACAAAAGTTATACACACCAATGGATTAATTTGATTAGAATCACCACCAAGCTTGTTCATAGCATCTCGCATACAGGCTAAATCAACAACAGCAGGAACACCAGTAAAATCCTGAGAAACAAATCACCAAAAAATTCTATTATCCTTAATCAACAAAACAAACATTCACATTACAGTTACTCTATCAATTAACAAAAATACAGCTAGAGTTGCATTACACATTTTATTAATCATTTACCTGAAGAAGCACTCTAGCAGGTTTAAACGGAATCTCAACTTGCTTCGGTGCCGTATTTTCCCAATCAAGAATCTTCTCAACATCCTTACTCTTAACTTCAAACTCATCGCAGTTACGAATGGCTGATTCCAAAAGTATCCTAATGGAATATGGAAGCTTATCTGCAACACAATCCAAATCCCCTCATCAATTCAATTCAACTCTTCTTTCATTATTTCAATTTTTCTTTTTTTTTTTTAATTAAAAATACAAATAAATAAACTAACCTCTATTTGTTTGGATAGAATATTCGAAAAGTTTCCATCACACGTAACCTAACAAAACAACTTGACCTACTTTCTTATCGCCCTAGGAATCATACTATCATCAACCACATAACACAGTAATTTTCTCAGTAACCTTCCCGCCTTTTCTTAGAAATCAAACATAAAATAGCCACCAAAAAAAACACACTAACCGATTCGAGGATCGTCAAGAGCCGGCAAACTATAGTACTTGCCAAATTCACCACCGTCAGACCTCTCGAGAGTTTTCAATATTCTCTTGAAAGGATTCCCGGTCGCTGTCCAATCATAAAAAGTCCGTCATCAGATTAATATAATTAAATCGTCACAACTCTACTAATTAAAATTCCGGTGACCACGTCAAGAAAATTAAAATTAGCTCATTTAAAATACTTATATATATGAACAAAAACAACTCAAAACTCACCCATACTGAGACGATTTAATTTTTTTCTTTGGATTTTTAGATTGCCAGCGAACTGAAAATGAGTGAGTCAAAGTGAGATCTAAAGGTAAAGAGGAGTAGGTGAGGTATGAAATTATTTGAACAAAAAATAATGACAAAAATATCGTCACTGGGGTGCTCAGTTTTGGCATATTTTATTCTATTCAAGGTGTCTAAAATCATTGGATTCGGAGCCTTCGGTGGGTAATAACATGTTGTCCCTAAGCTTGGTACATATCATAGGCCAAAAGAATTACTCTCAGCCATTTTTTGAAATGACAAAATTGTATTTATTATATTTAAAAGTTTTATTTTTTGATTTGTTAAATATTTTATAAAATTATTAAAAATATAAAAACATTTTAAATTACATAAAATTTATTTTCAAAATTTTAATAAATATTTCTATTCTAACTTATATTAAATAAAATAAAAAATGATAAACATTTTTGTTAGACCAAAGGATATTCCCATCTATAGTTTGAAGCAGGGACAAAATCCCACCCCCAAGATTTCAAAAATCAGGTCTCCCACCTTTTGACCAAATTCAATATTAATTATAATTGTAAACAGTAACATTTCAAGGGTAATTTTATCATTTTACGATTAAATTTTATAAAATAATAAAATAAATTTTGTATAAATAAAAATTTTAAAAAATTTTAAAATATATTAAAAACTTTTAAAATTAAAAAAATAAATTAGCCACCTTTGTCGATGTCGGCGGCGGTGGCTGTCTCCGACTATCTGGTTCCAAAGGAGGTCAGACCTCCCCGTTCAATAGAGACAACCAGATCTGACCACCGAAAACGGTTGGAAAGGGTCAGTATTGGTCCCAACGACCGTTTTCGATCACATTTTTTGGCGGAGGAGGCCAAATCTGGCCTCCTCTTCCAAAACTAGAGGTGGTTAGATCTGGTTGCCTCCACCCAACAGAGAGGCCAGATGAGGTGGCTAGATCTAGCCTTCCTTGGAACCAGGTGGTCGGAGATGACCACCTAGTGCCATTATCAACAGCCACCGCCGTCGATATGTTTTAAAAAATTTTAAATTTTTTAATATATTTTTTATTTTTTTTAATTTTTTTATTTAAAAATTATTTTATAATTTTATTATAAATTTTTATTTTTTAAAAGACATTTTAGTTATTTCATTTAAAAATTATAAAATATGTTTTAATTTTGGTCAAAGGGTGGGAGACGGGTTTTTGAAAACTTGGGGATGGGATTTTGTCGCCACCTCAAACTATGGGTGGAAATAAGTCCTTTGGCCTTTTTGTTACTATAAATATAAATATAGATAAGGTTTAATAATAAATAATTATATATTATAGTTAAATTATAATTTTTTAAAACTATACGAGGCTTTTAAAATTTATAAAAGTTTAAACTTGTTTTTTATATTTGTAAAAAGTTTGAATTTCTTTTAAATTTGAAAAAAATTAACATTGTTTTGAAATTTTATAATTTTAAAATTTTTAATATGTTTATTAATAGTTTCAAAAATGATAATCACATCCCAAAACACAATAAGTTAGAGAGCATAAATATTTTATTATAAATTATTAATATTATAATATATTTTCAAACTATGTGGGTGAATATGATATTTTTTAAAATAAGATATAAAAATTATCTATTACCCTTTGTAAGTTAAAAAAATAACATTTATATTTTAAATACATCTTTATCATAATATTTAAATAAAATAATATACGCTTAAAATAAAATGTATATTTTTTAAAATTTTAGAGGTTTTTAAGTATTTGAAAAAAATTGGAATGTTTTTTAAGATTTTAAAAGGGTTTTTTAAAATTTAAAAAAAAATTAGAGGGTATAAATTAATATTACACACTATTAATATTATAAAATATTTTTAAAATATATGAGTGACTATGATATTTTTTATGTGTAACACATACCCATCCATACATGCAGACAACACATGTACACTTCATATTGTTTGTGTATTCAAAGAAAATATGAACACTAACGGATTTTAATATTGCTAGTAAATAAGGGGCAAATATGTAATTTTGTATATACACATATTATTTACACATGTGAATTACAAAAATCGACGATTTTAAATTTTACTCATAAAACATGTAATGCATGTATATTGATGTGTGCCAAACAAAATAAATTTATAGTTTTAAAAAAAAAAATAATATTATATTTTAGTTAATAAAAATAATTATTTAAATTATTTTTCTATATTAAAACTGTTAAAAAGGATATTTTATTTTGGCATCTTGAAATGCTTTAAAACATTTGAATATGAAATCAATGTTACCTTGGCGTTTATGAAAAGTGGCAGTTACCCCCGGGGGCAGATTTGGCAATTCACACTGTAAGGCAAAAGGTCAAAAAAACAGAAGTAATAATGAAAAAATTAAACAAATATATTACCAATAAAAGAAAAATAAACAGCCGACCAGCATGATAATGTCTACCACCAATAAATCTGCCACCAACCATATCAGTCCAGCTGTATGGCATCAATAAAAATGAAGGCCGAGTGATTTATTGCCACCCACAGTTTCGCTTAATGACTTAACCACTTTAAAAGTTTTAAAAACCAAATATTCACTCTTTGACTATAAAAAGATTAAATTATATTTTATAAAATTTAATAATATTGATATTAAAATAAATTTTAATATAAATAATATTAAAAATAAATAATATTTAATTAATAATAAAAATTAAAAAAAATAAATATTTAAAAAGTAATTACCGTCGTCAATAACATCATTGGCAGTGATGAGTGTCTTTAACTTTATCAGGTGATTGAAAATAATCACCTAATTTTATTAGTGATCAAATTTGATTGTCATAATGACAGTCAAAACTCTGACAGAGGTGACTAGATCTGGTCGTCTTCGCCATCAGAGAAGGTCGAGAATGGCAAGAATAATTTGATTTTGACTCTGTTTAACTTTTTTTTATGGCAGAGACAGTTAAATCTAACCGTCTTTATCATCGTAGCTATCAGATCGATCACTAATAGAATTAGATCATTATTTTCTATCATCTGATGAAGTTAAAAACGGTTACTACCACTGACGATATTATCAATAATAATAGATATTTTTTAAATATTTATTTAATTTTTAGTATTATTTTAATATTATTTGATTTTAAATATTTATATTTTAACATTTTTGTTAAATTTATTTTTAATTTTAATTTAAAGAAATAAAAATATTAGCTAAAGTGAGTATTTTGCTTTTAAAACTTTTTCAGACAAATCTTGGGTGGCAATAAGTATTCGACCAACAATGAACAAATCCAGCAAGATGTCAAATCGCCGAGTGCAAAGGCAAGTCAATAATTTTCAACAGACTTGATTGTAGCAAGGCATGGGGGAGAAAATAGCGTGCATGAGTAAACAAAGCCGCGAGCTTACCCGCGACACATGGTTGTAAAAGTCAAGGGAGGAGACAGGTGTGGTCAGTTTACCGACCCGATGTTGAAATTTTTTCCAATTTCTTACAAAGTTGAATTTAAATGAAATTAATCATTTAAAAAATGAATTGATCTGGTTCCATATAAATATAAATTCGTTTACTTTGAATTTAAATTGAATTTTAGCCCAATAAATTGATTTATTTCTTAAAATAAATTAAATTTGAAGTAAAAAAAAGTCCGATTCAATCTAATTTACAATTTAAACACAAGGTTCAATTATATTAAAATTTAATTCATAATTAAATTTAAATTATGACAAATTATTGTTAAAATAATTTTATTTTATCAATTTATAAATAAAATAATATTATTTTATCAATTAATTATGAATTTAAAGTTATATATTTGAATCAAACCACTTTTATTTAAATTAAATTTGAATTATTATTAATTTTAATTCGATAAACTCAAATTAAATTTAAATTAAATTATTTTTTATTTAAATTAAACTACAATCAAGTGGTGTTTGAACTTGAAAAAAAGAAAAATAGTGACCACCAAAATTACTATAAATTGCCAAGGGGATATAGGAAAATAAAAAAGGTGATTGTTGAACAAATTTATATGTATAATTTATTTTCCAAATTATAAATAATATTACCTTTTTAAATTATAATTCAAAAGAATATTAGAAAACATATTTTCTTTTAAAATAAATTAAAAGATAAAAAATTTAAATTGGCTGGTCTGCAACGCTCTCAGCCCTTACATCACTTTGAAAGCTACTTAAAACTTTTTAGAACATCATTAAATAAAGGCCAAAGGACATTTTCCCACCCATAGTTTGAGGCGGGGACAAATTCCCACCCGTTTAAGTTTAAAAGCCCGAAGTCTCACCCTTCATCCAATTTTTCGTCCAATTTCATTAACCCATTGGATGAAATGACAAAAATACCCTTATTAATAAAAATATATTAAAAATTATAAAAAAAATTTAAAATAATATTTAAACATATTAAAAATTATAAAAAAAATTAAAAAAATTTTATAAAATAATAAAAAATTTTTAATTTTTAAAAAGTAAAAGCCAGCCACCGCCGCCGCCCGGGCGGCGGTGGCCGCAGCGAATGGCACCAGGTGGCCGTTCCGGCCACCCGGTTCCAAGGGAGGCTAGATCTGGCCTCCTCCGCCCGAAACCTTGGCCGGAAACGGTCGTTGGGGCCAAAACTGGCCATCTCCAGCCGTTTCCGGCCTTTTTTTTTGCCGGAGGAGGCCAGATTTGGCCGCCTCCGCCAAAAGACGAGGTGGCAGATCTGGCTGATCGGGCCACCTCCGTCGATTCCGGAGGTCAGATCTGGCCTCCCTTGGAGCCAGGTGGCCGGAACGGCCACCTGGTTCTATTAACTGCGGCTATCGCCGCCGGAACGGCCACCTGGTTTTATTAACTGCGGCCATCACCGCCGGCATGGCGGCAGTGGCTGGTTTTTATTTTTTCAAAAATAAATATTTTTTAAAATTTTTAAAATTTTTTTATAAATTTTAATATATATTTAAATATTATTTTATATTTTTATAAATTTTAATTCTAAAATGACTAATTTACCCCTTAAGTTACTGTTGACTGTTAGAGTTAACAGTCAATGGGTGGGACTTCGGGCTTTTAAACTTAAGCGGGTGGGAATTTGTCTCCGCCTCAAACTATGGGTGGGAAAATGTCCTTTGGGCTTAAATAAATAACATTAAAGCAAAACCTTGAGAAACATAAAACATCAATGAATAAACCTCACATCATAAAAACCAAAAACCAAAGCAGCACATCATGATGTCAAAATAAAAGTGTACAACATAGTCCGTGAGACCTGGAAACAAAACATAAAGTTAGTCCCTGTGAGCATGTCATTTAACTAGTGGCAACACATTGCACCTACCTTCCACCATCATTAATTTTGTGCACCTACAAGATAATGATGGAGAGAATAAATAAAAAGTACTTAATAAGGAGGAAAAAGTATCATGACTAAACCCTTTATCTTTTGCTCTTTACATCATCATGTTTTATAACTAGTTTTCTTACTAGGTCATCAACTAAACTCATGATCACTAGAAAACTATCTTAATTCGGTCTTCAAGGATAAACTTAATCCTATCAAACTATACGTATCTCTATATAGTAAAACTTATATATATAATGTTTATGTAATTAAAAATCGTGTGTAATTGAAAAACTATAACTATGATCCATCTATAAAACTGTAAAACAGTATTGATCATACCAGATAAAACACAAAGATTCAATACCTTAGTTCATGAACATGATATATTTAAAACTATAGCGTTTTATTGCAACCAAAGCACCTTACTACAAGTACAAGACTCATGGATACCTCATCATATCTATCTTTATCAAAATGTATCTCATCATAAAGCTTATGAGAAAATATATTTATTCAGATGATTGAAAAAACACTAAGTACTTATAACTTAAAACATGTCATAAAACTCATTTCATGTAAAACTCATAAAATCATATCTTGACATGCTTTCATGAAAACTTATGCATGCATATTGTATTGTACAATTATTGTCTTAGCCCCTGAAAAACTAATGGCACTCATTCGACTTGAAACCATGTTAAAAACTAACTTAATTTGTGTATCATTCTTTGTTGCATGGCATGACTTTCAAACATGCATGGACATGCACTAACATAAAAAAAAAAAAAAAAAAAGCCTTGATCTTATGACGTGACACATGGTCATGATTGTGCTTCTTGCACAGTTGTTAACCGACATATAACCTTATTAACCTATTATTGAACTACATATGCCCTTCATGTATCTGTCATATCATGTGCTGATGTGTGCATACATACATAACATGCATAGACATATAACTCTAATTTAGTGATACATGGTCATATGCCTCTTAACGTTATAGGCGTGTATGTTTGTTGCTCTTTAACTTTTTTACTTTTTTGATTAACTTCATTGTAATTCTCTAATCAACTCAATCCAAGGCGGTATAACACATCATGAGTAACACTTACATCTACCAAAGATTGCATAAACTCAATCAAGATTATCAAATTGTCAATCTAAACCTTAAATTACAATAACCTTGATACCTTTACATTTTCGATCAATCTTCATCCAACTTAAACCATTAAAGCATGCTATAATCATCTTATCTTATCACATTATCATTAGAGCATGCTATTTATCTCATGTTGAGGTAACTAATGTTGTTAAAAATTGGAACTCTACAAACAGGCAATTACACATTCCCATACAACAATTTAGTTGTATACACACACACACACACACACACACACACATATATATATATATAAATCATTGCCAATATTTTTTAAGAATTTCAAATTTTTATGGTAGGATCAACAATATTCAATTATATATAACTTACTATATGGTAGTTGTTTCTAGTTACCAGGTTGCCCACCCTCATGTGTATAAGCTGGTAGCAAGCTAAATTGAGTCTGAACATGTCATTACTCAGGTTTGACTTATTTTGGTATAAACAAATATGAGCAGACAAAATTGTTTAATGGATTTAATAAGTTTGATATTTAGGTTTGTTTATGCAGTGAATATTCATTTTCAAAATCAAAATGAACATATTCAAAAATTTTTAAACAAATTGAACATGTTCATTTTATAATAAAAAATGAACGTGTTTGATTCAGGGCATAAATGCTAATAGCAGTCTCTAATTCTCTAGAAGTGCATAAATGCAACTTGTAACTTAATAAACTCTATTACAAGTTCATGATCACAATATAGAATGTCATTGACATACATCTATTTACAAGGCTAGAAATCACAAAAGGAACACTTGTTTGAACTAAAACAAAGTAGAATGAATGTATATGGCAAATTACACTTTACAAGTTCACAAACAATAATGATTAAGAATATATCACCCACCTAAATTATTATTTCGTGTAATCATAAAACAGAAGATAATTCACAAAATCAAGGAACACACAATGTCCATAAACACAGTTAAGCAGCAAGATGGAAAGACAATTAACTAGCAAGCAAGAAGAAACAACCAGCACCTTGCCATCTTTTATAGTTTTATATACAATTGAATAATATTTCCTACCTGTCTTCCTTCTTTTGCATGCACACGTTGCATATAAAGGTAAATAAAACCATTACTAATATCAAAAGCCAATTCATTGGATATCATTGCATGATGCTTTCCTTTTAATTCCAATCCAATGCATTCCATATCACAACTCAATAACACAAATAGGCTAACCCTATTTTGTTTCACATGCTATAAAAGAAATCAAACAAATCAACACCATAACTCAACACAAAAGTTTAACATGATTGTCAAAGGAAGAAATGGTCAAACTTTTACATTGTTAAGTATTCGAAGTTTAACATCATCATAAACACATTTACAAAGAGATTATAAAATGAAAGTTAGAAAAGTATTTTAGTTTTAATGATATACAAAAATATGTCATGGTTCTCCTACCCATTGATTTGGCCTTCATCTATTTATCCTGGCAACCGTATTTCGATATCAACAACAACATAATCATCAACCTTCAAGAATGTAAATTTCATAATTAATAAATGTAAACAACTTATGACATATTAAAGGGTATTGTAAAATCTATAATATGAAGAATGTAGTTGTGAAGAAATAAAACAAACTAGTAAAAATTTTGGCACCTGATGTAAACCTCAAATCCAATCCCTACCACATATAAGCATGCTTACAGTTTTTGGTGTTAAATATGACCAATAAGGATCAAGTACTCTAGAACCAACACTGAAAGATGCTTATGATGCAAATGTTGAAATGAGAATTACCAAAATCTCGACTATCATGTATGACAAAATTTTATACTTGTGTTAATTGACTTGCCACGATGTTAGTGCATTAAACTGGTCTATAGGCTCTAAACTCTCTAATGGATCATCTAAGTATAGTTCAAGTTCAGACTTAATTGAACATTAAGATTTTCTAGTTATCTTCATGTGCTCATTCCATAAAATCCAAACATTATCTACTTCAAGTGGTTGTTCAGTAGAAGACCATGATGAGCTTGTCATATCACATTAAATGAAAAATCATAATGTTACACTTAACCTCTTTCAACGTGAAATAATCCCAGCATAGCATATATTTTCTTACTTCAATGAACATTCAAATTATCCTCTTTGTCCATGTATATAAACAAAAGAGAAAGCATAATATGAGAGGATCTTTTGGCTTTTACTCTTGAATCTCTTTCTATTTCATTCTCATAAGATCTCCCCATGACTCACAACCACGAACCAGATAAATTGAGGGCCATTTTATCATTGTACATGAGACCCAATGTTTCTTTTCTACCATAAGAGCCCATACAAACTAAACTTCCCACTACTCGAACCTAAAATCTTCTACTTGTGACCCCTAATTTTTTACTACTTAAGCTGACTCTTGAGGTTGTTTGCATTGTTTTTACATTCTTAAAATACTATATATAAAATTTAACATTTCCATGAAGTTGTCAAATTTGATTTTCTTGCAATCTTAAATAATACAGATAATACCATTATTTTTATCCTAAGAACCTTTAATTAGAACAAACTTATTTATTCACTCAAAATATAGAAAGCCATGAACATGAAAATAACTTTAAGATATTTCATCCCTTAGGAGGATAATTACATTATCCCAATAACAAAACAAATCTATTATATACATGAAGTCTTTCATGGAATGTAACTATAAATTTAGGAGCTTCTAATACAAAAATTAAATCATTATTCAGATCCATATAGTGTTTTTGACAAAGGTCCGAATGTCTCCAACTTTAGAACCTGTTTTGTAAAAGGCCAAGTGACTATTGCGAACAAGGTTTGACGAAATGACAAATTCTCAATTCCCTTCCCTAAAAAGGTTTATTTGCATGCTCCTCCTTTGTGAGATTGGCATTATTCTACCCTACTGGAAGTGGTTAAACTCATGGCTCTCTAGTTTGAAAAAACTAAATTCAACTCATGTTAAGTTTGTTAATAATTTTTGTTAATTTTTTTTATAAAATTAATAACAAAACAAAAATACCCTCAAACTAAATTATACTTTATCGCCAAGCCAAAATTTTATTAAATATTTTATTACTCTAATTTATATTAATTCTAATTAAAATAATAAAAAATTACTATTAATAACATATAATCATATGTTTAAGAATAAATTACAAGTTTTGAAAAATATGAGGATGCTAATGAAATTTTTAAGGTTTGAAATTTAAAAAAAAATTGGAGGCTTTTTTAAAAATTTTAAAATGTCAATATATCTCTCAATAGTTTGAAAAATAATTACTATACCTCTAATATATACCAAATTAAAGGTGTAAATGTTATTTTACAAATTATTAAAGTTATAATATATTTTAAAATATATGATATGAATGTGATAAGGTTTTAAACAAGATGAGTAAAATATCCATTTACCCCTTGTGAGTTTGAAAAATAATATTTACACTTCAAAAACACCTCTATTATAATATTTAAATAAAATAATATAAATATTCATTTGGTAGTTAAAACTAATAATTGACTTTCCAAATGAATAAGGATTTAGTATTTTAAACTAAGTGGGTGGAAATTTATCAAACCTTGAGTGCAAAATAATCTTTTGGCCTTATATAAATACACATAATTTAAAGTATATATCTTATTGATCAAACTTTCATAACATTAGTCTTCATAATAATGTAACAAAATTAAAATAAAAATTTTAAATTCATATAGTTTATGTTTAGATGGAGTAAACAAATACCATTGAGTTTTATTTAATAACTTTTCATATTAGATAAAATTATTACTAACGAAAATAATAATAATAATAATTGGCGTCAACTAAGATGAAAGATAGATGGCCAATAGCATCAGTTCGATCCTTACTCTTTTAGATATGAATTACATATATTTTCTGATTATATCTATGTTTCAAGTCATACAACAGTTTAGACTTCAATTTTGTATTGAATGATTCATTATAAAAATTGAAATCAAATATATTGATGCATGCAGACGCTTAAATATTATTTTCCAAGAGATGTGCAGTCTGAATCTTTGATTGTTAGTTCTGAAGTTCTTTTTCTTGTGAACTCTTGAAGAAGAGCTCCAATATTACTTAATAATTATTTGCTTGTTTATTCGGCAAGTTAGAATTAGAGGTAGCTTTGCATGCAATGCATGACGACGACGATGGAGACTCAGCAGCTAGCCATATAGTTTTCTTCTCTGGGAAAGAAGATGACCCGATTCACGTAAAAAAAAATCCACATGCATAAATAGGAAAAACACCATATATGTATATATAATATTATAAGATCCATGAATTAAATTTATCCAATACTAATCCCCCTGATAAAATCTCACTAATGAAGTTTTAAAAAACTAAATATATATATTTATTTTTTAAAATGATCAAAATACTCTATACAAATAAATAATATCAATATTAAAATAGATTTTAATATAAATAATATTAAAATAAAATTTAATATAAAATAATAGTAAAATAATAATTATAAATTAATAAAAATTTTAAAAAATAACAACTGTGGTTATCGTTAATATAACTAGGTGACTGAAAATAGTTATTTAGTTCTATTGGCAACTGGATCTGGTCATCAAAGGTCAGATCTAACCACCTTCACCATTTGAGAAGGTCGAAAACTATCGATATGATGGACACTAATCGTTTTAAGATATTTTAGATGACAGTGATAGTCAGATCTGATCGTCTTTATCAGATATTTAGTAACTATATTTAGTTGTCTTTACCATCGATACAACCAAATTTAGTCTCCAATAAAACTAGATAACAGTTTTTGACCACTTAATTATGTTAAAAGGAGTTACCGTTATAGACAATATTATCGATGACAGTAACTATTTTTTAAAATTATTATTTTAATATTATTTTATTATTTTAATTATTTTTATAATTTTTATTAAAAAATAAAAAATATTTATTTGATTTTGATTAAAAGTTAGGTAATTAGCTTTTGAAAATTTTACGGATGACATCTTATAGATCAAGGAAACCTTGGGTAGGATTCTGTCATTTGGCCAATTAAATTTCAATAAATGCGAATGAATTTGACATTGGCGTGATACGACAATGATGCATATTGAGAGTTGATTTGAATTATTGATACAAATTTGTCATTCCTTATTAAATACAGTGTGCCAGAAGTTGCAAAACTGCATTCAAAGTAGTTACCTAATTTTGTCTCGCAGGCTTTTCATTATCTAAATTTTGGGCAGCAGAAATAATAAATAAATAAATAAAAGCAGTAGAAACTTGAAGATCTCAAAATCCTGTTTACCTGTTTGTTTTCCTTAAAACTACTAGAAGCAATGGAAACAAATTGCTTCCCAATCATTGTCAACGCGTTGTTAGGTATGAGGGCATAAAGACCTTGATCCCATTATCCTTCCTATATTGTATATACATGTTAAAGTAGTTTATATATAACAATGTGGATGACGAAGAGCGAACTACCAAGAACGACATTTTTAATAGGCCAAATGATTATTTTCTACAAAATTTTGATAAAATAATTCTTTTATTTTCTTACCTCAAGTGAGACTCAAGCTAAACCCTAACCATTAAAAACCCAATTCCTTTCTCAATACAATATATCCTTGATCTGACCACCATTTAAACTACTCAAATGATTTGAGAATTGGTGTGTTGCACCTATGCACTTGAAGTCAGTTCAACACCTTTTTTACAAATTTATATACATCTAATATGAACTTCCAGTGTTAGGCAGGAAAAGGGTTAGATTGAAGGAAAATAATCGACTCAAGTATTCAGATACTCCTTATAAGTGTGTCCTGGCCACAGGATATATACTTCAAGATATAAACTAGGGCAACAAGCATACCAAGAAGTTGTTCATTTTCGTTTCAGGGGAGTGCCCGTCAAATAAAACCAAAATTAGAATGAGGAAGAAACAAATTGCTATCTTGATGTAAGTCTATTCTTCTCCTAGGTCTTCTTAACTTTTGAAATGGAACTACCATTGCCCATGGATATGGATGCACAGTACACAAATCCATTGCAACGGGGAGAAGCCAGGACGATGGGTTGCGTCAATGGGTTATTTGTGTTAGAATTATATACAAATAATTTTAATGTTTATTGGAGGGTTAAAATGATCTTTATATTTATAACATTTGACTGCCATTGGGCAGCTTTAGCAGTTGATTTCATGCGTTTGATGGAAACATAAGCTGTATACAGAAAGAGCATACTGAGAAAAAAACCCTTACTCCGTCAATTAAGTTTTAGTGCAAAAATCGTAAAGCACAGAATTTTAACATTGAAGAAGACGATGTGCTGGAAAGCAAAATAAAAACTTTAATTAACTTTCAGAATCCAAACATGATCCATGACATAAGGTACGTTTACTCGTAACTAGAAACTTTTTGTTTATTATTTTTCCAAATTTTTGTGCTTTTATCATTTAGAATATGATCTGAATTGAAAGGGTTTTTAGGCTCCCAAGCACAGATGCAAAGTCTCAATAATCCACCTTGAAATTTCAGCCTAATTCAATCATCCAAACCATTCAATTTCATGCAATTTTTTTACCCAAATTTATCACTAATTTGATGAAAAATTTGTATAAATTTAATTTTTTTGTTTTTGTATAAAAAGTGTATAAACTACTGATTTTTTGTATATTTCAATTAAGTAAAAAAAAAAAAGTTTCCGTTTTCAAATTGAAGTCTCAATCTTCGTGAGAGAGATCGTTTTTCATAGAAATTAAAGGAAAATAAGCTGGTAATTTCATAGGCCAACTAAAATTCAGATTTAAAGAGGAAGGGTAAAGTCGGAATTACAAAATTAAAAATTGAAAATAGAAAAGCGCCCCTACTACAGTATCTCAGACTCAGAGACACCTTCTCCTTGTTTAGATATTTTCAGGAACGCTTTGAATAAGAAAACAGAAGATCCTCTAACGTTTTACCACCTGTACAACATGTAGCCAATCATCATAATATATAGAAATATTTACACGATGATTTATATTCTGTACACCTTTTTTACAACTTGAAGTTCGCCAGAAACAACACGTATAGAAATAGAATCGTCAAACGAAACTTCTCTCTAATTCTAATCGTATTTTGCGATTAATCTCAATCAATCTTTGAAATTTTTTTTTTTATTTCTTACATCCACAAGACTTTTTCGGTTCAGTAGAGAGAGAGAGTCAAAAGATGGAAGCTTTAAATGCGAGTCGGTTGATACAGTCTGTTTTCCATTTTTCTCTTACGGACTAGCAATACAAAACCCATCTCATCATCTTCTCATAAGTACCCAGTTAACCTTCTGTAAATCACCAACACCCAATTTTGCTTTTGTTTCCTAGGAAGGGTAAAGCTTTCGATTTTAGCACCTAAATTAATGGAGTTTTATGCATGCCCATCTTGTTTCTCTATCTCTTCTTTCTCTTTGTTTGGGAATTTCTTCGAGAGAGTCAAGGATTTCTTCACCTTCGTTGTTTCTGCCATTCTTGGCAACATCTTCTCGGCGATCTTCACTTTCTTCTTTGCATTAGGTTGATTGCCTTTTCTTTATGCCCTTTCTGTTTTATTCAGCATTTAATTCTTAATGAAATGATGGTTTGTTTTGATTCTTGATCTGCATATGTCATTTTAATTTTTGATCTGATGATCATATTGATGTGTATATTATATGGTTATTCTGAATTTATATGGAGACAATGATGTCATTTTCCTGATTATGTTAATGATTTTTGGATAAAATTTTTTTTGTGGAGTAATCGTATTTGTTTGATTTGCATTTGACATTATCTGTTACGTAGTGGGCACTCTGTTGGGAGCCATGACTGGAGCTTTAATAGGACAAGAAACAGAGAGTGGGTTTGTTCGAGGGGCTGCAGTTGGAGCCATTTCTGGAGCTGTTTTCTCCATTGAAGTCTTTGAATCTTCTCTTGTTCTTTGGCAGTCTGATGAATCTGGAATTGGGTGTCTCTTGTACTTGGTAACCAATTGAGCTGCACCTTTATTATTGCTAATATGCTAATTGTACAAATCTATCATTGGTTTGTGCCTAAACTTGATGATTGTACATAGTCATTTTCATGTCTGTTATAATTGATGTCATCTAATTATAACAAACTGCACAGATTGATGTGCTTGCAAGCCTTCTGAGTGGGAGACTTGTGCGCGAAAGAATTGGTCCAGCCATGCTCAGTGCTGTTCAGAGTCAGGTATTATGCAACAAAATTTGCAGTTTCTGATATATTATCAGGCTTTGCTGGATCCATTGTAATGTGTAAATGATTGCAATTTGTCGTGTATCAGATGGGAGCTGTTGAAGTAAGCTTTGAGGACATGCCGAACATCTTTGACACTGGCTGCTGCTCGACAGGATTAACCGGGGAATCAGTTGACAAGATTCCGAAGATCACAATTGATACCGATAACAATGTAGACGATTCTGGGGAAAAAGTCTCTTGCTCAGTTTGCCTGCAGGTTGGGCAATTATTTTCAAGTTCCATTATTTATGATTCCAGTCAGCTATGAATTCACAATATAATTGAAATAGTTTCATTATGTTTGTGCAGGATTTTCAGCTTGGAGAGACAGTTAGAAGTTTGCCTCATTGCCATCACATGTTTCACCTACCTTGCATAGATAAGTGGCTCCTCAGTCATGCTTCATGCCCATTATGCAGAAGAGATCTGTAATGCTGTTCTTTGTAAATGGCTCGGTAGAATGTCTTTTTTCTTTTGTTATTTATACAAACATCACCTCTAGGGTTCTCTCATTTTCTCCCTCTCAAACGCGCAGGTTACTCTGCTTTCTGTCTTGTAATTCAACTATGCCTCAGTTAGGATGTCTCTCTGTATCTGATTTTGATGATCCATTTATATAGAAATTTTGAGTTAACGTGGTCTTTAATTTCATCCCTGATAATCCAAACTGTCTTTTGGCATTGTGAATGATCTTTCTTCTGTTAACTTTCAAGTACGGATGGATGTCAACAATTAATCTGATAATGTAAGTAGAGATACCAGAAAATGCATGAAATATCAGTCTGCTATATTTTCAGGCCATTGATAGATCTGGTGCATGGGCAGAGTGGCACCATACCAGTTATTAAATGTGGCCATAACCTTAATCGAGGAGAGGAACTTATCCAAAACCCCACTGGACTCCCCTCACTCAAATATATGTTGCTCAAATTAAGGCTCTATTTAATTCTGGGAAACATTATGAATTGGCAGTAGCTCCTTAGCATTTATCATACTACCACTTTACATTTTGGTATTTTTATTATTATTATATATTCTTGCAGTTAATACATTCAGAAGGAACCCAATAGCAATGGGTTCTGGTCTCATATGGATGGGACCATTTTATGTAGAATGGTCCTTAACAACTCAAGTTAGCAGTCTTAGGTCATGTTTGAAGGCTTTTTTTTTTTTTTTTTTAATTCTGTATTGTTGAAAAAAAAAAAAAATTAAAGCTTGAATAAATGATTAGCCCCTTACCAAATCAAACACAACACCTATTGCCTCTTCCACTTTATTGCTTGCTATAACATTTCTTACTCAAAATAAAAATTAAAAAAGTAGTAGGCCACAATCTTCACCCACCTCAGTTCCTGCACCATCCTCCTAAATTCAATTCCGTTGATTAATCAAAATTCCATACATTACATATAAATACCATACCCCATAGCTTCACCAATACATCTGACTGGACTTATGCAAGACCTTTTTTTTTTTTTTTTCGATTTTATGGATTAAATTTTATGTGTTGATAAAAAAATCTTCTGAATTTTGCGGGGTCTTAATAATTTTAAAAGGTATTAAATAACTTTTTAAGATCATTAAAATGCTTGAAATTTGTCGAACCCTATGTTTTTTGAATTGCAACTTGAACATCTATCTACTTTCGAACAGAATAACGTGACCTTCATCGCGTGTTCGATTTTAGTAATTGAATGAAATGTGCAATAATTTTGGAGTTCCACTCCTGCTAGTCATTTTTTCATTCTTGTGTGACAAAGTTGGATTCGCCCAAAGTTTGATCCTTCTTTTTGTGAAATAGGACTTGCATAAAAATTAGTGAATCTATTCCTATGCGTAGCCAACCCCTTTTGGCCGTTGTGAAGCATTGCTCTTTGGAGAAATGGGGACAATCCCCAAACTCATAGTCAAATATTTTGAAATATATAGCAAGGTTCTGAATTGATATAATTAGAAATTAAGCCAAAGGACTTGTTCTTACCATAGTTTGAGGCGGGGATAAAATGTCACCTTCAAGATTTTAAAAACCCAATCTCTCATCCTTAGAAGAATTTTTTATACTAAAATGATTAAAATACCTTTTTGAAAATTAAAAATTTATAATAAAATTATAAAATAAATTTTAAATATAAAAATTTTAAAATTAAAAAAAAGCCAACTAGCCACCGCTGTCAGTGCCGGTGGCGGTGGCCGTCGCTAACAAAGCTAGGTGGCTGTTTCTGACCACCTGGTTCCAGGCCTCCTCGTTCGGTGGAGGCAGCCAGTATTAGAGGAGACATCAGATCTGGATGCCTCCGCCAGAAAGAAAGGTCGAAAACGGCCAATGGAACCAAGACCGACCCTTTCCGACCGTTTTAGACTAATTTTTCTAACGGAGGTGGCCGAATCTAGCCACTTCCACCTACCAGCCACCTTTACCTAAACTGGAGGTGGCTAGATCTGGTCGCCTTCACCGAACGAGAAAGCAAGAACTAGGTGGTTAAAAACGATCACTTGGTTTTGTTAGCGACAGCCACCGCCGTTGGCACCGACGGCGGTGGCTGGTTGCTTTTTTGAAATTTCAAATTTTTTAAAAATATTTTAAAAATTTTATATGTTTATAAAATTTATTTTATAAAATTTTAATTTCAAAATGATAAAATTACCCCTGAATAGTTATTGTTTATTATTATATTTAATATTAAAATTTGTCAAAGGGTGGAAGATTGAGTTTTTGAAACCTTGGGGTGACACTCCATGCCTCAAACTATGGGTGGGAATAAGTTCTTTGACCTTAAAAATTAATAATGAATGGGGTCAAAATTTTTCATATGAATTATTATTTGTTTGTATTCTTTATATCTTTTAAAATCTAAATTTATGAAATCAGAAATGAAATATGTTTATTTGATAAATAATATACATAGAGTTATAAATCTAAATATAGTTTGACTCATTATCATTTATAAATCAACGTTTTGTGACCCTAAACAGAGCCAAAAGGATCAAAGAGGGTCACTTAATTCTCCTTAAGTTTTTGAAATTGGCCACCTAAGGTTTCTTTAAGTGATAATGTACACTCATTAACTTCTTTAAATTCGGATACTTATTTCTAAAATATTTTATATCCAATTCTATTAAATTTTTTATGTTAGTTAAAAGTTAAATTATTAATTTATATTTTGGTGAAATAGCCAAAATATCCTCAATCAAAGCAAAAAATAAAAAATTATAATAAAAATAGAAATTTTTTTAAATAATATTTAAAAATCTAAATTTTAATATTTAAAAAATATTAAATATATAAAAAAATTAAAAATCTTTAAAAAATGTTTTCAAAGTCATCATGTTCATACCATATACAAAATGGAGTAGAGAGTATGAAAAATATTAAAACATTGTAAAGTGTAAGGAAATAATGTGTTTCATGAGTTAGAGAAGATGACCTGATTTTTTTAATAAACGAACATTATTTTGAAATTTTTTTGACAAAGAAGATCTGTCTAGAGTCTCTATCTTCCTTCTGCCTCAATATTATTGAAGACAAAAAAAGGATCTATCGATTGTTAATCATATTTTTTGTTTGTTTATTGAAGACGGAGACAATCAGATTGTAAGACGGAACAGTTAGATCTAGTCATCTCACATAAAACGAGGCCACCAAATCTTGTTGCCGATGATGATGGTTGTTTCATTTTTTAAAAGTTTTTAATTTTCTTTTCTATATTTTAATTTTTTATTATTTTTAAAAATTTATTTTATTAAGTATTATTTTAATATTTTTGAATTATATTTTAATATTATTTTATATTTTTATTATAATTTTTACTTTTTTGCTTTGATTGAAAGTTTTTTGGTCATTTTATCAAAAGGGTAAATAAGTAATTTAAATTTTAACTAATAAAAAAAATTTGATAGAAGTGGATAAAAAATGTTTCAGAGATAAGTGTTTAAATTTAAAAAAGTGGATGCGTGGGAATCTTGGGTGGGATTAAGTCATTTGACCTTTAAAATTTTCAAATAGGAGAGGGCTATTTTGTCATTCCTCTTCTTTATCCTTTATATTTTATTGTTATTCCAACATTTGACAAAGAAGAATAACATGATAAAACAAAAATAAAATAAAGTATGAGTTACAATGATGAGATGAGTTAATATTGAAGGCTAACAACTTTTATATATATGCACAAAAGGTTTACATATCAGCAAGATTGGCTACACTAATTTTAATTTAGCTTGTGACAAGATGACATTATCTGGTTGGCTACACTAATTGTGATTTGGTTCAACCAAATCACATTAACATCCTTTCACAACCTCAAGGTGATAATGTAAAAGCAACCTTAAGTTTAGGCATTTGTGTAAAAAATTGTCTAAAAGAATATGACTTGGTAAAAATGTCTACTTTTTCATTTTTATCTTTTATTGGCAATGAGAACAAGTCAAAGAGCTTGACTGAGCAAATGACGATAAATACCATTTTTTTTTTGTTTAAATCTTTAGTAGTTTTTTCATCTTTAGTGGCAATGAGAACAACTCAAAGAGTTTAATTGAGCAGATAGTGACTAATAAAGTGATAATTAATCTCAATATGTTTAGTGCAATAGAAAACATTATTATGAGTTATATGTATAGTTCTCTAATTATTGCAATTAATTAGAGTGTTAAGAGTGATGAGAAACACTCATTTGTTGAAGGAGTTATCATAACAATAGTAGTTTTGATGTTACATCTACAAATGCTTGATATTTAGCCTCATGCTAGAGTCGAAGACAAACGTTTGCTTTTTACTACACCATGAGATAAGCGATGAACCACTAATGAAACAATAACCAATGGTGGAGTGACAATTTGTAGGCACTTCTGTTGCATATTACTGTACATGCTTTTACCATAAAATAACACTAATAAAGATAATTATTATTATAGATAAAATAATTAATATTCCTAATAATACAAACAGAAATACTTAAATGCTGAGTTGAAATATGGCAACAGAAAACTATGTGGTGTAAATAAGGAAATATGACCCAAAAATATCTTTTATATATTAGAAAACTCATACAAAGTAGGTATGTGAACATACATGTATATATACTGTACGTCTATATGTAAATATAAAACAAAAAATACATGCAAACCATAAGCATGCTAAAAAACTGAAAATTAGATCCCAGTCGGCAGTCATCCCCTTCTCTCAACCTATACTACATTGAACTGCAAGAGAAAGGAAAGTAGAGAGTGAGTGATAAGTTTACCCAGTAAGCGTTTCCTATCTCTGACCCTAAAACAATCCTCCTTTGAGGATTCCCACTGCAATCATAACAAGCTGATCGTTTTGTATAATGTTCTAAAGTTCATATCCTGTTATGGCATTCATAAGCTATGATTCATGTTTCATTACACGTCTGTACTATTATTTGTAGGTATAATATTTCATAGTTTTCACTGATTAATCACATACTGGTTAATGCCATGTTGTATATGTTATATAGAAACGACATGCTGAAATCATATTTGATGCCCTTGGGCTAATTATAAAACTGGTTTTATACTGAAAACTGTGATCTAAAGATCCTGAATTATACTGAATAAAATACTGTAACTGAAAATCATACTGTAATTGAAAACAACTACTGTGCTGTGTAGATTGATGAATATAGAGATTCGGTACTCTGGCTATATGAGTTTTATATACTAACACGCAGGTAGTAACTAACTAACCAATTCATAGTAATTGAATTTGAATATGAATCTATAACTAAGTGTATAACATTGAAACTTAAACTATTAACTAAGTACATACCGTGGCTAGTATGGTCATATACCCTGATGCTGGTTCCCGTACTGGGTGTGCTAAAACTCACAAGTACCCCCTCGTATTCACCCTTGAAAAGATGTCTAGAACATTGTATTTTTCTAACTGAAAACATGTATTTGGACTCTTGGATCCCTTTTTAAAAACATTACATTGTATGTCATGTCGTGATATGCATATGATGCATCATGTATGCTTATCTGATCTTATTATTCTGCTTTAAAGCCATTATGCTGAATTTATTATGTGTCATACTTGTTTTATGCTTAAAGTTTTATTTCTGCCTAACGCATGGGTGTACACGAGCCGTGTGCCAGTCGTGCAGCCTAGTCGTGCTAGCTTTTGTGATTTTTGTTCTTTTCTTATTATATGCGTATGCACAACCGTGATATTAGCATGCACGATCATAACCTAGTGTTATTTGATCGCGTACAGGTACGTGAACACGACCATGACAATACAAAACATGACCTGTACGGGCATGTATTACTAGTGCACAGTTGTGCATCTCACTCTACTTCAACATGGTCGAGGTTGATCAAGCTTATTCCTATCCAGTTTCATACCAAATGTAAATCAAGCATTTTCAATCAATTACCATACTCAAAGCACTTCATAAACACATGTTTAATCCACCTAGAGCACCAATAATCACATTAAATCATCTTAACGTCTGAAATCACATGCATACATACATATCAATATACATATTCTTTATATATGCATAATAATCATTATCATCAAGTCTATATTAGCAAACATGCAAGGAAAATCACAAACATACTATGGTCAATCCCACTCAACCAAAACAAGCATCATAAGCATAAAAGAAGAAAGGGAAAGAGATAAGAAACACCTGCCTCTAGCCATAGCCAACCTTGCTTCTCTCTTAAAGAAAATCTCATTCTCTTGCTTGATTAAGCGCCTCTGGATGCTGTTATTCTCTTTTAGGGTTAGAGATCTTTGGAATTGAAAGAAACCTTGGGTAAAAATAAATTAAAAAACGAGATAAGATCAACTTAAAACTATTGTGGCTAACTCTCTATGTATGCACGATCATGTGCCTCAATATGTACACTCGTGCGTTACTGAAAAAATGGAAAACTACCATTTTCTTATGCTTGCATGAATAACCTCTTAACAGGATTCATGCACAAGCCACCAAACTCTAAAAAAAATCTCTATTTCACTCTTGAACTTTTTCAATTCTAATTTACACTGTAACTTCTCACTTCTAACCCTAGATTATCAACCTAAAAGAAACTTTTAAACCTGAGATATTACATAATTAGTTGCATCCTTTACCCAATCAACATCACAATAACATTGCAAATCCAAAAAAAGAGATGGAGTAAAATTTGTCATACCTAAAGGCATGTCACAAAGGTATTTTAGTCATTTTCATACTTAGGATAATTTTTTATATGTTTTTAGGTGTTATACGATTACACATGATAGGATTTCACATATGTACAAAGGTTACTTAGACAACATTGTCCATAGATGTGATGTACTTTTGTGCATAGTAAAGGTGCATGCCTATATAATTGATGGAATGATAAACTTATAACTAATCATAATGCATAGCCATGCATGAGATAGTGCATGATCATGCAAGCTAATAGTTATCAGATATATCATGTCTCTAATGATTAAGGGGAACAATGGGAACAGTTACAACCACTTAGACAATCACGCATAAAAGTTACACAACCATGAGTAACATTATTAGTAAAAAAAATATAAATAAAAATAAATTGAAGGTTGAGAGGATATATATTTCTTTTCTTTTAAAATCACATAAAGAACAACTGAGTGATACCAAAAAAAAAAAAAAAAAAAGAAAACTTTTTGAAAGGTCTTGAGAGATTGCTAAAAAGAACAAGTTCAATCATAAAAAACCTTTCATTGCCACATAAAGTATAATGTTATCATCTGAAGACAAGTAAGTAGGAATTAACTCTCTCATTTGAACAATTTATAGATTGTATGTATGCTTGATAATTCATGTTGTAATCTAGATATATGTAAGAGTATGTTGCAATGATTAGGTTAATATAACCACAATTTGGTTGATGTAGCCATATGAATATAAGAAATAACAAGAATAGATTATGAGGGTTGTGATGAATATTGGAATTGAAATGCATGATATGAGTTCAAATGACACATTAATCATGATCTAGTGTAATCGAGATTTATATTTCATGTATTAAGGCATATAACTATTGCTAGAAACACTAAAAATAAACTTACAGACAATGGTGTGCAATTATACTTTTGGTGGTGGATGGTTATACACCCAATAGGCTGAAGATAATGAACAATGGTCGTGCATGAGATACACAATTGTTATTATTAAGTAAGGATGTATGTTCATGCATGATAAGTTGAATACCCGTGTATGTAGTTATTGTATGAATGAGTGTTAACACTAAGAATGCATGGTCGCAATGGAAAAAAAGATTCATTGATCAGGTGTACAGACGCACAATCATTAGATAGGAAAATATGCATGACTATGATTAGAAAATGCATGATATGAGTTCAAATGAGACATTAATCATAATCTAAAGATTTATATTTCATGTTCTAGGGTGTATAATCGTCACCAAGAATGCTAAAAATGAACTTACAAACAATGATGCTTAATTGTACATTTGGTAGTAAATGGTTGTACATCTCATAGGTTAAAGATAATGAACAGTGTATAGGATCCGCCGCCATGCATACCACTACGGCTGAATAATTTCTTATCTTTTATTAATATACTGAAAATTTTGGTATACGTGATGAGAATCTTACGAAAAGAACCATGCTGCTACTTACAATATACAAGCAGAAGCTGAAAATTGAAATGTACAATAGGCCCAAAATAACCTTTTCACATAAAAAAAACTGTTCTATACAAATATACATACATCTGAGTACATACATTTTACAATATAAGACCCAACAGGCCATACTGAAAACTGAAAACTGAAAACTATGTGGAGTCCTCTCCCGTTAACCACGGTCCACCCGCTCTTCACCAGTAGTAAACACACCTGAAAAGAAAGGAAGAAGAAAATGAATGATTGATAAAGATCACCTAGTAAGCGATCCTTACTTCCCTTAACCTAAGCAAGCAATCACACAAACACATACCTGCCCTTGGCCCTAACATTTATCTATTCACTTGTAAAATCTGGATATATTGCTTATTCTGTTATCTAGTTGCATTATTAATTCCTGTCATGAAATGTATGTCATGTCATGTTGAATATAAACTGAACATAAGAATTTGACATCTTGGCCATGTGGGCTGAACAGTCTAGCGATAAGCTAGAAAGCTGAATATGCTGAACTGGGTGATCTAACCGCAGTCAGAAGGTTGAAATCCCACAGATGCCCCCTCGAGTTCACCCAAAACTCTAACTCGAATATCAGTGACTGAATACTGAATGACTAAGAAAACCAGATCTTTTGATCCTTTTCCATGCTAATACCTTGGCATGTTATGCTATGTAATGCTTATGCAACATTAATTATCTCATTTAATCTTTATTTATTGCTTTCTAGCCTTTGAAATGGTTTCCCATGCTTTATATCTCATTTTAAACTCATTTTCATGCTTTTCTAGAAAATTATGCTACTGTACGGGCATGTGGGCAAGATACATGGGCGTGCAAGGAACACACACGGGTGTGCATGGTGAGGGCACATGAGCGTATGTGTAAACGCATAGGGTCGTGCACTGGCTGTGCAGCCGATTGTGCTCGCTTTTGAAAAATCTGTGCATTTCGTCAATTCAACACACATACGACCGTGTCCTTCAAGACACACAGACATGTCCTCTGTAAACAAACCGTGCACATGGGTGTGTCTTTGCAAAAGCAAAGGCACACGGGCGTGTACCTACGGGCACATGGGCGTGTGTCTTGCTCTGCATCGACGACACAAGCCTAGAACTTACAAGAAATCACACCAAACCTCAATCAATCTGAAATTAACTGAAAGCATGCATTTCTAACACTTCAATAAGCATACAACATACTTTAATCTCATCTATCACATGCCACAATTCAATCCACCATGAAAATCATCCTTTCTCTCACATACACACACAAGCATAAGCAAGCATGGTTCCTGGGTGGAAATCATCATCTCAAGCATTTTCTCATCAACACATCAACACATAAACTTGTTTATATCAATCATAAGTATACTGGGAACTTAATCAAACATTTCCAATCATTAAACACAAGCTTGGAAACGTAAGGAAGAAGTAAGGAAACACTTACCTCTTGCCATGGCTACTGGAATCTCAACTCTATCTAATCTCTTCCTTCTCTAGTTAGATTGAAAGCTACTGGATATTGGAAATTTGTTCTAGGGCTAGGAGCAACTAAAACAAAAGAGAAACTTTGGCTGAAAACGGGTGAGAAAACACTTAAAACTGTTGTCTCTCTCCTCTAACTCACTTACACGAGCGTGCAAGGCACAGTGCACAGGAGTGCACAAGGAAAAATGAATAAACTTCATTTCTCATGCTACACATGATAGAAACCTCCTAAAAGGAATTATACGTAAGCCATACAGACTTTGAAAACTTACTATCTCACCTCTAAACTCTTCTAAACTCTCAATCTATTTCTAAATCTCATATCTAACCCTCAAACTCTACCCTAAAGGGCATTTCTAATCCTGAGATGCTACACAGTGGTCGACCATGTGATTCATAATTATTATTATTATGTAAAGATGTATGGTCATGCATGATGAGTATAATACTTATGCATATGGTTAATGTATGAATGATTGTCAACTTAAGAGTGCACAATTGTAATGGAAAAGAGGATTCATCTATTAGATGTTATAGATGCACAATTATTAAATAGGAAAAGATGCATGATTGTGACTAGAAAAGTGTATGCTTGTACATATTCAAGAAAGATGAACGGTACCAATTATGTGTATTATGGCATGAAATAAGAAATCAAAGGTTAATATTGTGTGATTTTTTTGCTTAGGTTCAGAGTCACTACTGACTAGCTCACAAACTTCTATGAGAGCATGAGAGATGTGTAGTATCCCAGGATTAGAAATACCTTTTAGGGTAGATTTTGAGGGTTAGATGTGAGAAATAACAATAGATTGAGAGTTTAGAAGAGTTTAGGGGTGAGATAGTAAGTTTTCAGAGCTTGTGTGGCTTACGTATGATTCCCTTTGAGAGGTTTCTATTATGCGTAGCATGGAAATGATGTTTATTCATTTTTCCTTGTGCACTCCGATGCACTGTGCCTTGCACGCCCATACAAGTGAGTTAAAAGAGAGAGATGAGAGTTATTAGCCTTTTCTCACTCGTCTCGCCCATTTTTAGCCAAAGTTTCTCTTTTGTTTTCAGTGACTCCCAACCCTAGAACAGATTTCCAACAGCCAGCAGCTTCCAATCCAACTAGAAAAGGAAGAGATTAGCTTGATAGAGTTTCCAACAGTTATGACAAGAGGTAAGTGCTTCCTTACTTCTTCCTTGCGTTTCACAGTTTGTGTTTGATGATTGATGATGCTTGGATGTGTTTCTAGCATGCTTATGAGATATATGATGAGTTTATGTGCTAATATGCTGATGAGAAAATGCTTGAGATGATGATTTCCACCCATGAACCATACTTGCTTTGCTTGTATGTGATTATGTGAGAAAATGGATGACTTTCAATGGTGGATTGAGATGTGATTGGTGATAGATGAAATTGAACTGTGTTGTATGTATATTGAAGTGTTAGAAATGCATGCTTTCAGTTAATTTCAGTTTGGTGGATGTTTGATGAGGATTCCTGCAAGTTTCAAGTTGGTGTCGTCGATACAGAGTAAGACACACGCCCGTGTACCCGCAGGTGCATGCCCATGTGCCTTTGCTTTTACAGAGACACGCCCATGTGCATAAAGTGTGTACGATTTGATTACAGAGGACATACCCGTGTGCCCTAAGGGATACAACTGTGTGTGTGATTAAGTGATGAAATACGTATATTTTTCAGAAGTGAGCATGACTGGCTGTACGGCCAATGCACGGTCCCGTACATTTCTGCACACGCCCTGTGCCCTTGCCATGCACGCCCGTGTGCTTTGCCCACACACCCGTGCACATGTATATTTTTTCAGAAATTGATTAAAATGAATTATTAAGCATGGAAAACTATTTCAAAGGCCAGAAAGTAGTAAATAAAGATAAAATGAGATAATTAATGCTGCATAAGCATTACATAGCATGACATACCAAAACATCAGCATGAAAAAGGATCAAGGGATCTGATTTTCTTAGTAATTCAGTATTCAAAACCTGATATCCGAGTTAGAGTTTTAGGTGAACTCGAGGGGGCATTTGTGGGATTCCAACCTTCTGACTACGGTCAGATTGTCCAGTTTCAGTATATTCAACTTTCTAGCTTATCGCTAGACTGTTCAGCCCACATGGCCAAGATACTGAATCTTTGTGTTCATCAGTCTGATTAGTATAGTAGGTATCTTTGGATACGTATGGATTCAGATGTATGCATATTCAATATCTATTCAGCATGACATGATATACATTTTATGACATGAACTAATAATGCAATCCAGAAAACAGATGAAACAATAATCAGTTTAAGTAATATTCAGTTTCAGCAAGCGAATAAATGAATATTAGGGCCAAGGCCAGGTATGTTTATTGTGTAATTGCTTGCTTGGGTTGAGGGAAGTAAAGATCGCTTATTGGGTGATCTTTATCAGTCATTCCTTTCCTTCTTCCTTTCTTTCCAGGTTGTGTGGTGTTGGTGAGGAGCGGGTGGACCGTGGTTGACAGGAGAGGACTCCATATCAATATTTAGTTTTGGCCTTTTGGGGTTTATTTATAAATTTTTGTATATACTCAATGTATATATATACAGAAAAACAGTTATGTATATGAAAGTGTATTGTGGGCCTATTGTACATTGTATAAATTTCAGTTTAAGCTTCCGCTTATGTATTCAACAATGTTTCTTTTCGTAGGATTCTTATCACGTATATCAAAATTTCAGATTATTAATAAAAGAAAAAGATATTATTCAGCAGTAACGGTATGCATGGCGACGGGTCTTACAAGATGTAGTTAAATACCTATGAGATGTTTTATATACATGACACCTAAGGTGTCATTCCAATAGTTTATTCAGACAATTATACATGGAAAGGAGAATTACACTAGATATTCCTCAAGTGTTAAACAAGATTATTCATGTATAAGCTCATATTAGATATTCATATCAGTCCAACCAGTTATAGACATACATGGTAAAGAATTCTACAACCAATGACTCCTTGCATGGCTAGGGTGTTGATGCTTAGTCAACCTAAGCCTAGTCGACTTGTGATATAAGCACCCAAAATCCCAAGGTAGACATCAAGGAGGTCAAAATTTTAAAGGATAGTAACAAAACTCTAAAGATATATATATATATATATATATATATATATATATATATATATATATATATATATATATATGTTTGAATTGTGATGTCCGGATAGGTTATCTACTTACTGAATATTTTCACACTTATGCATTCTTTTATGTTATTTTGCAAGTAAGAGATGATTAAGTGATGGTACAGGAAAGTAGTAGGTCAATCAGATGAGAGTTGTATAAGGATGGATCATTCTATTCAAAATTTTGTTATTTTATGTAATTCAGTTTTAGACATGTATTTATTTATGCATATATTATGACCTTAAGGATGATGTTATATGATTTGATGTATGAATGATGATGTTGATTATATTTATTTGATGAATACACCTTTTTTCATGTTATTAGCCTACATTTTTTGTGAAAATGAATGTTTGAAATTTTTAAGTAGACACATCTCTTCATATTCATATTTTCCATGAGAGGTATATGTCTAGAGAAAGTTGTTATAAAAACACAATCCATGAAATATTGTACCTTTAGATATCTTAAGATGCAAAGAATAATAACAAAAGAGTAGACCTTAAAGTAGAAATAAACTAACTTACCAATTGAACAACATAGACCACATCTAATTAAGTAATTGTTAGGTAAACAAGGCTACTAACCAAGGTTCTATACAAAGTTAAATTGGTAAGAAGGGTTCCATTAGAGAAAGAAAGTTTGAAATTTTACTCAAGTGGCAAAAAGATGATCTTATTTTTTGTTAATCATTTTTTAACAATAAGATCAAAAACATACTTTGTCTAGGATGATATTAAGCTTGTAGAACTAGTGGTAACCATAATGCCTGAGAAGTAACTCAGAAGTCCAACATCTTTCATCTCAAATTCGGAATGAAGAAGCTAATGAGATCTTGAAATCATTAGCATCATCATTTACAATAATCATGTCATCCATATAAAGTAACATAAAAGTGATACTTTGATAATTGGTACAAGCATAAAGAGCAGAATCATAAGCACTAGATATAAAACCTAGTTGTTTAATAATGAAATTGAATTTTGATAACTAAACTTAAGGAGCTTATTTAAGACCATATAATGCTTTATAAAGATGAAAAACTTTGTTGGATGGTATAGTCAAATCAAGATGAGGCTTTTTATAAACTTTATCAATAAGGTCGTCATTCATAAAGACATTTTTAATATATGTATGATGTGCTGATCATTTTCTTGTTATAGTGACTCTAAAAAAAGAGCACATAAAGCTAAGATGAATAATAGTGGCAAATATTTCTTCATAATCAAAATCATATTCTTGAATAAATCCTTGAGCAGCAAGATAATTCATGTAACATTCAAATGATCCATCAAACCTCGTTTAATCTTATAGACTCAATTGTAATCGATTGTTGACTTGTTAGATGGTCAAACAATAATGTCCCAAGTATGATTTTTCCCAAGAGCTTCTAATTCTTTTATCATTGGTTATTGCCACATAGGGTTAAAAGCTACCTCACGAAAGTTATGAGGCTCATGCAATGTGGCTAATGCATAATAATAATGAAAACCTTAAAGTTGAGTGTTTAGTTTCCTTACCCAAGTTAAGCGATGGAAGGGACGAGGTATAAATGAGGAAGGCACAAATTTAGAAGTATCTGTTAGATTAGAATGAAAAGGAGTCGAGAAAGATGAATGACTATTTGAGTTAAAAGACCTTGTAGGATTCGCGTCAAATGGTGAGAGATCAAATGAATGGTCTATGAAAATTGATAGAGATGCATAATGTGCAAGCAATGATGACATTCTAGCATATTAGTTATGTTCCCAAAAAATGCATTTCGTGAGACATGAAGAAGCTTAGATATTGGAACACAACACTTATACCCTTTATACTATATATCATATACCCTAAAACACAACATAATCGAGCTTGAAATTCAAGTTTAGTACTTTCATGATTAGGAAGTAGTACAAAACAAATACATCAAAAAAGTTTAAGAAAACGGTAGCTACAAATCTCATTATACAAATATTCAAATGGAGATCACATACCTAATATTGATGTGGAAACTGTATTAATGGTATAAACCTTAGTGAGGGCAATTTCTCCCCAAAATTGTTCAAGGATAGAGGAATAAATTAGGAGGGAAAGAACAATATCTATTAAGTGAGAATGTTTTCTTTCAGTTTGGCCATTTTATTATGAAGTATGTAGACAAGATCTATGAGAAAGTGTGCCATCATTCTTTAATAGGTTATCAAAACAAACTCTTTTCTCAAATCAATATTCTAACTAAAACCCTAAATTAAATCATCGATTAAGTTTATGAATGTTGACATAGTATGAAATGAGAGAGTTGCCACAGGAAGTTGCAAAAAGTCATTGAAAACAATATAAATGGCTCAAAGGGCAAATAAGGAGCAAAAGAAGTGTGTAAAGACGATGGCGTACCTAGGTAGTTTTAAATTTTGGATTGTTTTGGAAGAAAAGTGTAGAAAATTGGTGGTGACTTATTAAAAATAAAGAAACAAACTTGAGCAGAACCAGGCTCAATCCCTTGATAAAAACAAGAATGAAATAAATTTGAAGTACATTGATGAGATGATTTTACATTGAAGGCTAACAACATTTATGTAGTTATATAAAAGGTGTAGATATGGTAGCAAGACAAGCTTGACTTTGTAATGTAGCATTAGGGCTGCTCATGGTCAATTAATCGTTCTGTGAGCCAAAAAAAGAAAAAAAGTAAACGGAAAGTTTTGGTTTTTATGTTATGATACCTAATCAGTCTAAATCTACTGTTTAATTTGTAATATCAGATTTGTTAACCGTATTTTTTATTTTTTAACCAGTCAAATATTATTTTCAAAATTTCATCAAATTTTAATATTTTTTTTATAAAAAAGAACTAGAATATAAATCTGCACAAGGCATTCATACAACTTTAATCATTTCAAGAAGACTGGAAAAAAAAGTACTATTCATAGTCTTTTGTACATGCGAGGATCGTGGAATACAGCCTTGTTATTTAGATTAGTATAACTCTAAAGCAACATTGAAATGAGCATTTGAACTTACCTAGAAGAGGGGTTCAAATTTACTTAAAAGGCGCGTTCCTTCTTGAAACTGAAAAACCCAAGTTTACTTCAATCTTGACAAAAAGAGGAATTGATAATAGAACAATGTTGTTCTTATCTGGAATGGCTATAAAACTTCATGTATGAGCATTTCATCTTATTGGAATGGACGTTGCATCCTTTATTGTTCAAGTTTGTCTCAAATTTGATATGAACAATTTAAGACACAGGTCGTTAAATATTGAACCATTTGTTGAATCTTGAGAAGATGGTCAAATTTTTTGCTGTGTAAATGGACCGAAAGGAGCAAAAGCATTGGTTCATTAGTAGTACCAAACTGGTCTCTGCTTGACTACATCATGGGTAATGAATTCTAATCTTTTCTCTTTATTACAAAACAAAACAAAACAAAACAAAACAAAAAAAAACATAAAAGTCAAGTAATATCTTACTAGGAGAGGGATTTGAAGCCAAAGTTTCTTATTTTGGCCTTGTGAAAATGGGACCAATTGATGATCAATTACCTGTCAGTGGCCAAATCAAAGGGACGCCAGGATATCTTGACCCTGCATATTGTTCAAGTTTTCACTTGAGACCCTTTAGTGACGTTTATAGTTTTGGCGTTATTCTTCTACAACTCATTTCTGCTAGGCCAGCAGTTGACACAACCGGAAGTCAACCTCACTATCACACCATTGCATGGGTATTTTAAATGTTATTATGAAATGAAGGCAACGCCTAGCATAGATAGGGCAATATAGAAGAGATTTTAGAAGCAAATCAACAAAATTCATTCACATATATCAGAATTAGTTGTTCACGAAGTAGTAAAGGCCATAGCTCAAGTTTTAAATTCATTAACCTAAAGAGCAAATACACCCACAAAGCAGACTAGTCTTTTAACACATGAAACGAAAACTAAGTTCGCAAAAAGCCCCACTTTGAGCTTCATATATTTTTCTACTTCTTTTAACCCTGATCCTACTCCATTGGTTCTACTCAAGTTTGGTTGCTTATGTTTCCATCATTTCCATTGGCATTCTCATTATATGCAACAAGGTCTGCATACATTTGAGTGGAAGCCCTTGAAAAGTTAACCAAAGACTCAAAAACACTCGAGAAACCTCTCAGCATTCGCTCCAAAGTGAGCGTCTGAGTCTTTTGGACACCAGATATGTGCTTTGCTTTGTTTTTGTCAAGCTTATTCTGGTATGTTGCCAATGAATTTCTTTTTGCCGTCAAGCGTTCATACCCATCGTCAAATTTAAACTGCACAGCCTCCTTAGTAGAACTCTCTGAGCCAAGAACCTTGTCCTCAAACTTCTTTAGTGCTGCAACCTTCTTATCAAACCTCGTAGTCATCTTAACAACCTTCCTCATCTGGTGTTGATCTTTGCCTTGTTGAACATAAACTTTCCTGATATCATTTGATAAGCTTTTCATGCAATTTATGACCTCATTGCTGGGCAACTTATCCAGGTTAATCTTCCAATCTTTTATCATTACAAGCAATGGTGGATCAGTACTGCCCTCATTCCCTCGTCTGAAGTCGATGCATTTGGAGATCCACTTGGAAAGAGCTTCGAGGTATGATTTCTGAGCAGAAATATACTCAGCAAAGCATGCACGCCAAGATTCAACTCTTTCCTCCAGTAGACGGGTGGCATGTCTCTGAGATTCGTTGCTGAACCCTCCATAAGTAGGGCAGTTGAATGATCCCACTTCATACAGGATTTTACTTTGAGCTTCATGAAGCTCACACATAACCTTAGAATTTTTCATCAACCTGCAAGCACACGTTAGATTAATCATGAATAAAATTCAAACTTAGAAGTTAGAGCAAAGGTTTGTAATCTACTTCATATTATAATATATAAAACATTACCCTTGTAGAAGCTCGACAATTTGAGGGCGCAACTCCTCGTCTTTCACCTTGATAATTTTGTCAGAAGTTGATGTTGCCCCCTTCACTGATACATATATAGAAGCATGCAATTCTCTGACTTTACTACTAGTTTTGCTACTGAAAAGGCCCTCCACTGCTTCCTCTTTTCTCAGTCTGCTGCATTTCCTGTCAAAAAGCTTCCTGCATTTCTCACCAACCTGAGCATGTAAATTGTTCATAAATTAGATGAAGTTGGCAAAGTAAAGATCATAAAACATAATATAAGATAAAATAATAAGATAAGAAGGATTTATATTTTACCGAAACATCCTGATAAAGTATCTTTTCCCATGCATACAACTTTGAAAGAGTGAATGCATGGCTCCCTGATTGCAATAAAACATAATAGTCATGAAATGGTTCCCTCCTGAACTCGTCCCACGAAGCTGAAGTTCTTGTACGCGAGGAAGAAAAGATGCTCAAACATGAAGTGCATGACAAAATCGAATGGCCTCTTCTCGGGAAACTGAAGAAGTTACCGGAGCCGCCTGCGGCACCTACATGAAAGCATTAATTGTCAGGGAATAACAATGATGTTTCGCGAAACAAAGGGGATTAAACTTTATAGCGAAAGGTCTCCATTGGCGAACAGTAAACTTTACTGCCAGATTGTTGTAGTTAAACAGTTGTATTTCGATTTAGGGTTAAAAGGGTTTTCATAACACGATATTTCTCAAAAAATGAAGGGTCTTCGAGACAGATAAAAACTTATCTCTTGCACAGAATCGGCCGAACCGATCGTTTTATGGTTTAACATGCTGCAAATGCACAGAAAAACATAAACTTCCCAAGGAAATGGGGCCGTTTTAATATTATTTGTACCGCAGGAGAAAAACAAGGCTGACTTTTGTTTCTAATTAAACTAAAAATAGACATGATTGCAGATAGACGAGCAACATATGCAGGACCCATTTTATGAAATAAAAGAACCTCTTACCTATAACGCGTTCCCAGCCCTGCTTCAAGTGAATCTTTTTCACCTCCAGCAGCTTTGAAACGTCCAAACCAGACTCAAAAGCCCTGAGGAAATGTTCTTCAATTTGTTTGAGGGCTTTCAGTAGGTCTTTCTGGTTCGTGCCTCCTTCATTCACTGTCATGAGGCTGTTTTCGTTCTTGATCTCCCCATCATTGCCGTTACCCTCTACTTTGCCATCAGTTTCAGTTTTGCAGTTGTTGGTCTCCCCTTCACTTACATTATTATTAGCTTCCTTTCTTTCACTCTCTTCAACCTTTTCTAGCTCGGGAGCCCCCTCTTCTTTTCTCGCCCTCCTAAGACGATCCTCATCATTCTCCTTCTCAGCTTTCAATCCATCATATGGACGAAAAAAATCCCACTCAGGCACATCGTCTCTTTCAAGTGGTGGCTCTGGCATAGGCTTGGGTTGTGTCTTTGCTAGCTCATCATCATGTTTCTCACCTTCTCCAGCTTCTTCATGAATGTTTTCAAATGTGAGGCCATTCTTTGGGTGTAGCTTTTCTTTACCTTTGCCCTTTTTATGAGAGGACGAACGAAATGCAGGTTTAGAAAGTTGAGTAGAAAAAAAGGTTTGTTTTCCTTTGTCCTTTCTAGAAGAGGACGAAGGACGTGTAGGTTTAGAAAGCTGAGAAGAAGCAGAGGAAGAGGCTTGTTTACTTTTGTTTTTCCCAGAAGGGGACAAAGGTCGTCTAGGTTTACCAGGTCGAGAAGAAGAGGAAGAAGAAGAAGAAGAAGAAGGAGAAGAAGAGGCTTCAAGGTTGCTTTCTCTTCGTGTTTGCTTAAGGGACGTGGTGTTTATACTATGATTATTGGTTGTTTCAGGGGTATCAAAATATAGGAAAGGATAACTTGTGAGGTCAAGGGAAGAAGGAGATGAATGTCTAGAGGCAATTAACCTTAAGGATTTGGCAACAGCAAGTAAACACAGATTATACTTGCATTGGGATTTTGCCAATGTATCCCTCGTTTCTATGGTCAATTGTAGCGAGTTCATTCTCCGTTTGCACTGGGAAACAATGTTGTGTTTAGTCACAGAACCCATGCGAAAGATGAGACTTTTATTTCAGAAAATATGGTTTTGAAACCCTTCTGAGTTGTTCTAAAGTGAGGAGAAACAAGGATTTGGAAGAAGAACAAGAAGAAGAAGAATTGAAAAAGGAAATTTCGTGTGGGACAATAGCAGAAAAGACAAAGCCAAACGTGTCATGAAAAAGTTTGTGTTTATGGCACAGAATCGCCTCGCATCAGTATAACTGATTTTAGAGTCAAAGTCCTTAAAAATTGGGGTTGGTTTTGGTTTTGGATTTACGAAGGTTTTTGCATACAAACCATGGGTTCATTTGCGAGAAAAATGAGACAGAACTAATACTCGTGGTGGCATGCTTAATTACCTTTGCTCTCAAACCAGTCATTAGTCTTTCAAACCCAAAACCATCACTTGAAATTGCTAGGATTTCAACATTTAGATGAATTATTTTCCTCTATTTTTTCTCATCTCTAGTCTAAAATCAGGGTACCCATTTACTTCACTGCCATATATAGAGAGATTTTGTAAGGTTCAGCGGAGATTTTATCTCGTTGAGCCTGTAACTGACTGTCACTGATATGAAAGAGGAGACACCAAAGCTGTGTATAGTTTTGTTGTTTTGCAAACTCTGTACAGTAAGCTTTTTACACGCTCTTCGTTTCGGTGGAAGCCACTACTTTATTGATTCTCAAGCTCTTCTAAATCACATGGACTTAAACTATCACGCGCTTTACTAAAACGCAAGGAAAAAAAAGCTACTTAAAATAGATTTGAACCTGTTGGTTTTTCCATTGAAGAAGAGATAGATATCAAAGAGAAATTTTACGGGGAACTTGTTTAATGAAAACTCATGATTACAATATCGTTCACTGAAGAAAATTCAGCATCATTTGGCCAGATCTTTTCATTGAAAGGCAGCATTGAACAGTCAATCAAGGTTATGGTGAAGTACCGAAGAAAATGATTGACAAAAACACTAATAGGTGAGTTCTCTTATCTATTATCCTTGCTGAACGTAAAATGGTCTTGGAGTACACTGACAAATGACTAAAGCTTCTATAAGCCAGACAAGTGGCTTCTCTAGTCAGGACACCAGAACATGGCCTCTTCATAGAAGCATAAAATCATGGTTCTTTGTTTTACATTTGAAAATGTCAACGACAAAGATGAGGGAGTTTGCGTTAAGAAAAATGAATCTCTGCACATTTTCTAGCTTCAGGCCAAGAGTTAAAGGTACAAAAATGTAACTTTTATCATAACATAACTCTTTATTGAATTATTCATGTCCACCTGTTTCTTTCTTTCTTTCTTTGTGGGCAGGAATAGAACTTGCAAGTATTGGGAACTGAGCTTCAGAAAGCCTATAACAAATTTTGCTGAAGTGATGGTTAAGAGAGGCTTAGTGGGCTCACTCTCTCTCTTTTGGGTTACTGTGAAAGTGCTTATAGTGTAGCGGTGCCGGGACCTGGAGAAGAAAAAGCGCTCAGCTAGTTGCTTATTTGGAATACTAAACGAACCTGTGCCCATGTAGTTGAAAACTAACTATTACCATTACAAAACGGTAAGAGTGATTTTGGGTACTTGAGTTTTCCTCACAAACAAGCAAAGCAAACATGTATCAGTTTTGATTTAACTCAACATGGCACAACATTTGACTATACTTCTCCTTTTCCGTAACAGCTAGAGCAAGTAAAGTTGCTTCTGGTTATAGGCCAACTCCCAGGCATCCTAATTCTAAACGAAAACTATGAAGAAAAAACAAAGAGTCGAGTAGTTTGACCACAGAGATTTCACGTCTTTCAAACAAAAACATTGAAGTGAAATGTTTGCCCATACATGGCCTCCAATTAAACCCTATTACTTCCTTACTCCCTCGTAAAAGCACTGTGATGTTGGGAAACTTCTTTCCATGTGGAAGGGTCCAATCGTAGATCTTCGTATTTCCTAAATAACAAAAAGAAAAAGCAAGAATTGAAATGCAAAATTCATAGACTAAAAGCTTGGAGTTCTGATATACAGGGAACTATTAAAAACTTTCCAAGAAGAGTTACAGGTCAGTAGGAGTAGTTGCTAGTTTGCTTCAGCAATTCCATTAACATGATACGCATACATTAAATCCAGTCATTTCCAAGGCTCTCTGTAGTAAAATTAAAATTATTTGCATATAAGGGGTGTGCTACTCGAGGAATATACGGTTGCTTATCACTTGCATTATGAGAGACGATTTTCACTAAAAAATTAAACTGAAACCACTCACATTTTTGGCAACTTTTAACAATTCTCCATAGCAAAAATAAGATTAAAGATTAGTAAATCAATTGTAAGCATTATAGAGTGGAGGTTTAATTTATATTGTGTTGATTTAAGACATTTTCAAGTGTTAGAACATCTTAATATATTTTAGTTTATAAACTTAATTTGTTTATGATAAGACATTGTGAAGGTGTTGTTGTCCAAGGCACATGTTGCATCACTAGCCCCTCAGGTGAGGATACTTCACATATGTTTACGACAATTGCAGACGGTGGATGTAAAACTAAACTAATACATGTGTCAATATTACTTAAAAAATAATAGGGGCCACCTTAGGTGGGTGTGGTCGACCTCCCTTCGCATTAAAATGTGTCAATTGTTCCTTCGGCCCATAACATGGTATGTGTGATTTAGTTCATGACATTTTATAAATTATAATGATACAATTAATAAACAAAATTTTAATTGCAAGTGAAATGCATGAAACATGGTTGGATCATGAAGAAGGGTCCTAAGCAATGAAACCCCTACATCGACCCCATAAAACCAAAATGTCGTCGATCAAAGCCCCGATTACTATTAGCTCTAGGCAATCAGGGGGCAGATTTCCAATCTTGGTACTCATCATTGATCAACATGGATATGAAAAAGGTGTTCGATATGGGCCTGAAACTAAATGACCCTTTTCTCGAAGACTATAGTTAAACCCACTTAATGGTTGAGAGATGATATATGTGTAACTTGAAATTGTGTTTGTATTTGTTATCGTCGGTTACAAATAACTCAATCATTGTTTTATTTATTTATTGGCATATTGAGACATTTTTTGTACTACCACTTTTTGAGAGTGGCATTAGTTTGACAAAATTAGATGAAAGTCCACTATTACTAAGTGGCTTATCTCTTTGTCATAGTTATGGATTTTGAAAAACAACCTTAACAAATTTATATGGTCAAACATGCACATGGCAGTGATTGAGGGACGAGTATGACTTGAGATGCATTTTAGGCCATGAAGCATGACAACCTTAACCTTTTGTTTGTGGCTTTTAGTGGATCATAAATGGTGCCCCACAGGTCCAAGCTCTCATGGCATGTGCTTACCAGATTTAGAAGTCATGCAACCAGACACACATGTGGGTACTTGCTGTCCCTCATGAGGATTAGCAGGGGTTGTCTTGTGCATGGTAGGCAAATTTTCTCCTTTAACATAATATTTCATCTCAAGATCCATTTTGGTGGTTTCAAGCATCTCAAATGCAAAATGAGGAACTTTAGATGGTATGCAATTAGATATATTTGCGGGGACATGTTTGCCAAGATTCAAACTTTTGGTAGGCATTGTTTTTCGAGGTTTTGGCTACTCAAATCTACTTGCACTGTTCACGATACTATTCTATGAGCAGTGAATTCTGGGAAATTTTCCAGATTTTGCTACTTATTTCAACCAGTTTTCGGGCCTTGATTCATCTGTCTATAAACGCTTCCTGGGGCAGTTTTTGGCTCACCAATACATGATGTCACAAGCTCCTCCAGCTGCACCTTGGTGTCTTGGGTGGCAGGAATTGAAGCTTGCATGGGTTGAAGAAACTCTTGGAAAAATCAGCCTTACTTTTGCACACTGCTGGTTTTTTTTATCCTACAAATTGCCTAGTCCTCCTTGATTTTTTACTGGTGCTGTTGGGCTGAAATTTATATACATTTGATGGCAGTTGAATCAAACTGTGGTGGTTTCTCTTTTTTTTTTTGGAGGAGCCTAGAGTCTTGGCTATTGGTTCTGAGCTTGCTAGCCTCTTGTCCAATTGGTCCTCTCGGCTTTCTCCTCTGTGTATTGCTTTTGCCTTGTTTTGGTTGTTAAATATATCTCTAGATAAAATTATGTTAATTGTAAAGGGTTTAAGCAATTTTTTGTATATGTTTATAAGTAACCTTTAGTTGTAGTTTAAGGTGTTCTTTGTGGGTGGGCTCTTCTCGTTGCGCTTAGTTTGTTTCGAGCTTGTTCCTCTTTTTGTTAATATAATTTTAATTACCAAAAAAAAAAAAACGTAACAATTATTTGTGTCTGTCATTAACTTGTTTGTTAAACCCTAAAACACTAAATGACTAATTCTAGAGGGGTGAATAGGATATGTAAAACTTTTTACAAAACTTTTCAGCCAAAACCAAGTTTACATACAAATAAATTTATCTAATCAACCAACCAAAACACATATAAGTGATATAAGCAAAGTAAAGCAAATAAAACAATATAAAGAGAGAGAGGGAAAGAATGTGTTCCACTAATTTTTATAGTGGTTCAAAGTTTTTTCACAAACCTCTTACATTCATTCCTTCAAGTAATCCTGCTTGAAGCATTTTCTTTATTATCTTCAAACTTAAAGATATACTAGTTTTGATATTAAAGATTATACCCTTTTACAATGGCCAAAGGACATTTTCCCACCCATAGTTTGAGGCGGGGACAAAATCCCACCCACTTTAGTTTAAAAGTCTGTTTTCCCACCCATCACCCATTTTTTTATTAGTTTTTTTTATTAAAATTACTAAATTACCCTTTTAAAAATTAAAAATTTATAAAAAAATATAAAATAATTTTTAAATAATAAAAAATTTTAAAAAATTTTAAAAAAAGTTTTAAAAAATTTTAAAAAAAGTTTTAAAAAATTTTAAAAAATTTTTGAAAATCAAAAAATCCCAACAGCCACCGCCGCCGGCACTGGCGGCGGTGGCTGCCCATAATAGAACCAGGTGGCCATTTTCGACCACCTGGTTCCGGGAGAGGCCAGATCTGGCCTCCCCGTTCGATGGAGGCGACCAAATCGGCCGCCTCCAGTTTTGGAGGAGGCGGCTAGATCTGGCCGCCTCCGCCCAAAATAAAGGCCGGAAACGGCCAGTAGGGCCAAGGCCGGCCCTTTAAGGCCGTTTTCGGCATTTATTTCGGGCGGAGGAGGCCAGATCTGGCCGCCTCCTCCGAAACTAGAGGCGGCCGATTTGGCCACCTCCACCGAACTGGGAGGCCAGATCTGGCCTCCCCTGGAACTAGGTGGCCGGAAATGGCCACCTGGTTCTATTATGGGCGGCCACCGCCGCCGGTGCCGGCGGCGGTGGCTGTTGGGATTTTTTGAATTTCAAAATTTTTTTAAAATTTTTTTTAATTTTTTTAATTTTTTTAATATTTTATATTTATATAAATTTTATTTTATTAATTTATAAAATTTTAATATTAAAAAGATAAAAATACCCCTGATTATTACTGTATATATATTATTTTTAATAAAAAAAATAGGTGATGGGTGGGAAAACGGGCTTTTAAACTTAAGCGGGTGGGATTTTGTCCCCGCCTCAAACTATGGGTGGGAAAATGTCCTTTGGCCTTTTACAATAGTTTTGATATAAGGAAACTTTACCCTTAATACTAGTTTCATGAGATTACACCTTTGGGTTGTTGAAACATGCAAGAAAAACAAAATTTTCTCTCAAAGGCTAATACAAAATTTTTTCTTGTATAGTTTTCTCTCAACATGTATATAAGTAAATTTTAGTGAGAGAAAATAGAGAAAAAATTAACAAATTGCAGAATGGAAGTATTTGGCTTAATTCTCTAGCCCTTCTTTCTTCAAATCAATTAGTTTTTATAAGATTGGAGTGAAAATAATTATTATAGTTGATTTGAGAGTTGTTAGAATGAATCTAGGTAGATACACGATTGTGTGTCCTTTGTGCACGATTGTGCCCCCTTTAATGAATATAGTCCAAAGGTTAAATCTCTCTTATCACGTTAAACTTGTATGGGTGTGTGCTCTACACATATAGTCTTCATGTCTTTGATACTTCAGAATTCCAGAAGGTTACATGATCTTGTGCATTATACCCCTCATGATCATTACACAATCAAAATCTTCTCTTGTATAGGCATATGTGATCTCTGCACAGGTTTGTGTCCAGGTGCTGACTTTTGACTAATAGTGCATTTTCACTTCTTGTGACACACGATCATGTAATTGACAATTGTACGATCATGTGTTCGACAATTGTATGATCATGCATTCTTATGTCTTGTTGGACGGATGCCTACACAACTTAATCAATTTGAGTGTTTTTCTTTATAATACACATACAATCGTGCAACCAAAATACATACGGTCATGCGTTTGACCAAATCTACAAAAACATAACCCTTTTGTCTTACTTTGTCAAGATTATTTTGTGCGAAGACTAGTTAGATATTTTAATTTTAATTTTAATTTTAGTTTTATGTCAAATCAAAACACAGAGGAACCCAACAATCCCTCCATTTTTAATTGATGACAAAACTTAATGTTAAATGTAATTAGAGCATATAACATGATCATTAAAAATTATTTTTTTCAAGAATTCAAAAAAATTTCAAAATCAGCATACAAACACAAACAAATTTGAATCAACATTCACATTTTAACATACATTTATGTTTTCTCTTTTTTTGTTATAAATCAAAAAGGTATATTAAAAAGTTTTCATTTAAGTACACAAAATACTTCTCCCCCTATTAACAATAATTTTATCATCTTTTTTTTAAAACCTTTTATCTCCCTCTTTCTCAGTCATTTAAAAAACCATGAGAGTTCACCCTCAACTCATACAATATCAAAATACAAACAATGAACATCCAATTATGTTATTTCTCTCTTTTTCTCATAAGAAAAACATTTTTATACATAAGGTATGATTTATGAAAGCATGTGAAGAAACTATTTATAGAAAAATCTTAGTGATTTGAAAATTTGGAAAAAAATTCTACGGGGCACACAATTGTGTATGTCTAATTACAAGACATGCACGGTCATATGACATTAAAGCACAATCCAATAAATGGGGAAATTATACATACAATGTCGTATACTGCAAGTACATGATCGTGTGTGACATAAAACCTTAGAAAAAACTATAAAAAAATGCAAGGAGACTTTTGATATCAATTTCAAAAACATACAAAAGCAATTAAAAATCATTTTAAAGTATTGATATCAATTTGAAAACATTATTCAAACTTGCTAAAACATGATTAGCATAATTTGCACAAGTTGAACATACTTCAAACCATTTTTGTGCTTTTGGGGAAATAGGGAAGTGTAAAAACATTCTCAAACCATTATATGTACAAAAGTTGATCAAACCAATACAATTGTATCAAAATTGCACATTTTGATCATAAGGGACTAACAATGTATGAATTCAAGTCATTTTAATACAAACATAACAATCTTAACTATTTTGACTTGAATTCCCTCCAAGCACATGTTGCAATATAAACATATATACATATAGCATACTTGTATCAATTTTAATCCAATTATTCAATCATAGCAAGTAGTTATATACTTAATCAAGCACAATCACAACATGTTATTTTCTCATCATCAACCAAATACGATCAAATAAGATAAGCATATAAATTATTCACTTGGATTGATGAACACACAATGTCTTACAAAGCCAATTTGTTATCTTCATTGCTTCCATTGGCTTCAAGGGTCTTCTAGACCAATCTTCATTTTTTCCTTTCATGTAGAAGTATAGGAAGAATTTTTCATCATCATTATCATTGCTTGAGTTCTCCTTACTCTAAGCGATAAGTACTTTTTTCTTGGATTTCTTCTTCTTCACTCGAGGACATTTTTACCGATATTGTCTTTTCTTCCCGCACTCATAGAAAATTACCCCATTTTCTTTTTGCTCCTTCTTCTTTTTGGAAAGGAATTTGCTAAATTTCTTTGAGAGCATCTTCAAATCTTCCTCATCTATTGAGCTCTCTTAATTTGTTGAGGGTACATCTGTGACACTTACTACTATATATTACTATTTACTACTAGTAATACTATTTAGTATTAATATTTTATCATTTATCTTTAATATATAACAAGAGTACAACCTTTACTTATTTGAAAACATTCATGCACTATATAGAAGCTTTAACAAAGTAAATATGATGGTAGACTAAAACCTGATGTACATTATTCTGAAATAAAACTCATATAATATATATTATATAATGATATTTGAAACATACATGATACTGTATATCAGATGCATAAGCAATAAAAACAATGCAAGCTAACATGTTATCTGCTAAAAACTCTCTTTCTCTATATATATATACATACAAAACTAAAAAATCAACTAAAGATCCGCTCAAACTATATCCCACTCTTTAACCATCTCATGCTTTAGCTCAGCTCTCCAAATTATCAACCTGTAAGAAAGGAAAAATGGAAATGATGAGTAATAAGTCACTTAGTAAGTAGTTCATATCTCTACCCTTAAGTAAGTTTCTATTATATTTTATTTTTATAATTGGTCACACAGCTCTATGTTCTCTTTCTTTTCTTACTTCTTAGCTAAAAACATTTCTAAATTCTTTCTCTCGCTCATCACATTTCTTAACTAATCTCTTTCTAATTACTTTTTATTAGCTTATCATATTTATAGTCTAATTACTTCTTTTGTGACCTTTTCAAAAGTTCTAACTCTTCTTACTTATTTTAATATTTGATCTATCTCATTTTTAACTTTCTTACTTTACTTACCTTATTACTTCTTTGATGAACATAACTTAGTTCATTATTAGTCTTATAGGCTTATCCTTCTTTAGCTTATCTTATTATTTACCATCTACATGTCACGTCATAAGTATGTATATGGGTATACGTATACAACATAATATGAAAAATAGTCGAAATTGATATAACATAACACATACAAAACTCTTTTTCTGAATTCATTATCTTTTCACTTTTTAACTTAGGATATGGGTTCTTTGACACTCATAATGAATCCTGAATCTTATTTGATTTTCATTATGTTTCTTCTATGATGTATATCGTGTAGTAGTACTTCTAATTTGTCATTAGTTTTTATCTGATTTTGAAGTTGTTTCATCTGATTCTTAGTTACTATATTTCTCATCTGCTATTTTATTTATAACTTATTCAAAACAGATTTTAGAGTTCTTCAAAGCTTCTTAATGCCTCCTGTATCCACTACTTCAAGCAACCTTGCTTGAAGGTTTCCTTCCACTATCTTCAACTCTGAAGATATAATAGTTTTTGTGTAAAGGATTTCCCCCTCTTACATTAGTTTCAATAACAAGAGATTACGCTTTTAACTTAATTTTTATAAGAATTATGCTTTACACTAGTTCAATTAAATTACGCCCAAGGGCGTGTAGAATTACAAAAAAAAAAAAAAAAAAGCCTCTTAAAGGCAAATACAAGAATTATGCTCCCAAAAGTACTCTCTCAAATAAAATACAAATAAGTTAAAGAGAGAATATGGAGAAGAGAAATTAGAGAATGAAGTATAATAGTTGTATGTCTGATTCTCTAATCATTTAATCTTTAAATAAGCTCTAATTTATAGTGGATGAGAATTGTAGTTGTGAGAGCTTAGATTTTTTTTGAAAGGGGGGAAATTTACAAATTTTTGTGCTTTATTTGATAAAATTATTTCAAGGGGAAGAAATTGTTTGTGCTTAATTGAAAACAATTTAACATGCCTTTTTGATTTATAATAAAAAGGGAAGAATGTTATGGTATGTTAAAATGACATGTTTTGAATTTTTTTTGATTTATTGAAATATTTTTTTGATAAATATATTATGTTCTATAATTATATTTTAACATAAGTTTTGTCATCAAATCAAAAAGGAAAGATTGATAGACCCCTGTGGATTTTGAATTGATGCAAAATAGATAATAAAATATCTAATTGGTTCATGCATCTAGTGATCATGACAATAAAGGATTAAAAGGTTGTTTTTGCAGGTTTTGTCTAACGCACAACCATGCATGATCAGGCTACATGATCGTATGTATGCCATAAGGGTAGTACATGACTTGGTAAGTCGTGTAAAGCGTCCGTGCATGAAAAAACGATGATGCATGACTGTATGATTTTTGAATGCATGATTATATGTCTCATTTTGAGGACGCACTCTCGTGTTGGTCTAACTACACTTGTGACTCTATAAGATTACCTAGACACATGCCTATGCAGCAACAATACATACTCGTGCTTAATAAGAAATTGTGACAATATGTTGATTATATGGGTATCATACGCAAAGTCGTGTGGGCTTTGTAGGACACCTCAGATGTGTATTACTATTCACTGCTTTATATAATATAATAATAAATAAATAAATAAATAAGGTCAATAATACCCCTCCAAAATGCCCAAACTGAACTAATATATCGCAGCGGAAAAACCTGTGGAAATAATGTATACATATACATATACATGCCTAAAAACTATATTATATTGAAAGTATGTGAGCGGTAAAACATATACATGTACATGCAAATAAAACTGAGTAAGCATGCAAACCGAAGCATGCTACAAAACTGAAGCATCATGATCCCAGACGACAGCCAACTCCTCCCCCTCAGCCCCCAAATACTCACCTGTAAGAGAGAGAAAAGTAAGGAGTGAATGATAAATTCACCCAGTAAGCGCCTCCTAACTCTGACTCTAAACCAATCCTCTTGGAAGGATTACCACATCATCTCATACAGAACAGACTTATTCTGCCATTCACATTTTTACTGACTAGATACTGCCTCATGTTGGATCGTAAAATACGTATATGCATATACGTAAACAATCTAGAATGAAGAGAAATTCGAGCGGTCGAACTCAACTCATTAATCTCTCTTTTTGATAATCATTATTTTTACTGTTCTATTCTGTTACTTGTTTTCTGAAATTCACATGTCATTATGTGGTTTTTTATATTCTGATATTCTGCTGTTCGTGTCTTTTACAGTTGTTTCATGTTCTACTCATTTACTGCTTCTTATTGTCTTATCATTCTCTGAATAATATGCTGATATACCATATAATCATGACATGCTATGCAATATGCTGAAAACATAACTAGGCCTGGACCTGTATATCGAAAATAGTTTTTGAAAACTGTTCATTGAAAACTATACTGTTAGATCTTGGGATCTCATATCTCTAAATCTCATATAAAAGCTTTATCTGAAAGCTATGCTGAAAACTGTGTACCCTGGGGTACATGTTATGCTGAAAACTATGTTGCGCAGACTAATGAATACAGGGATTCGACACCCTGGCCATGTAAGTTTCTATGCAAACACGTGTCATAAACTGTATGGGACACGTGATGCCTCAAGCCTTGGCCTGTATACTGAACTGAACTGATCTGAACGCCTCGCGCTATACTACGTCTAATCTTGGGATCAAGAAACCTATAATCTACTAGCTGAGCAACCCGGCATGTGCCAATACATAGGGCTACTAATGAGCATATAGCTTCTAGTGCAATAGGAATACTGAAACTCACAAGTGCCCCCTCGTATTCACCCTTGAAATCTATGTTTTTTAACTGAAAATATGAATTCAGATCCTTGGATCTATTTCTGAAAACTCTGTATGGCATGTCATGTCATGCTATGCTGTAAGTATGATGCATCATATATTCTTATTTGAGCTCATTTTACTGTTTTCTATCACTTGGATAGGATTTACTGTACACATTTATCATTTTAAGCTTATTTGTTTCTCTTTTCTGCCTGACGCACAGACGTGCATGTCGTGTGCACGGGCGTGTATGAACGTGCACGAGACTGTGAGCAAGTCGTACATATGGTCGTGTGCGGTTCTATGATTTTCATGCATTTTCTCATTTTTTCTTGGTGCATGTTTGTGCATAAGCTATGCATAGTCGTGACCCTGCAAATTAGGTCATGCACAGCTACGTGAACACGACCGTGACCATACAGAAAAGGCAGTATGCACGGGCGTGCGCTACGCATGCACGGGTGTGCGTTCTGCTCTGCACTTCCATGACCATTTGGAATCAATTCGATTCCCAACCAAATCTCATCTCAACTCAAATTAAACATTTTTCACATGCAAAACACTTCATATAAACATAATATCCCTTTCAACAACTTCAAATCCCAAGCACATCATCCAACCCATGACATAAACATGCATAACATACATATTCTCACATATAACATGTATATAAGCATTAATCATCATCATAATCATCTTAAATCATCATATATGCAATAAAGCATCATAAGCATGCTGGAATCGAACTCATCTCAACCAAAACATGCATCAAAACATAAGGGAAAGAGGTAGAAATGCCTACCTCTGGACATGCTTCTTCTCACTAGAAAAGCACAAGATCAAGCTTGATTGGATGGTCCTGGATGCTGTTCTTCCCTCCTAGGGTTGGTACTCTCTGAAATTGAAAGGAAAACTTTGGGTGAAAATGGTTTGGAAACGGATAAACATGACTTAAAACCAAGGCAGCTGGAACTTAACGCACGCACAGGCATGCACCTCTCATGCACGGTCGTGTATCCCGGGAAAATTACAAAAATACCATTTTCCCGCGTTCGCATATAAATTCACTCAAACAGATCCATACACAAGCCACCAAACTCTAGAAAATCATCTATTTCACCCCAAAACTTTCTCACAACCCTAGAATTCATAAAAATCTCAATCTAATCCCAGATTAGAAGCTTAAAAGACCAAACTAACCCTAGGATGTTACAGGCTTTTAGGGAAACTGAGGTAATGAAACCTTGAAGACGTATGACTGTGTGTGCAAAGTACACGTCCATGTAGGAAGCACATGATGGAAGAAATTTGATTATTGGAGAGTAGACTTTCATGTAAGACCATGTGCACATTTAGAATGCTCCAATGGCTCTTGCCAAACAGTGATTTTCAGATAAAGAGATCAAAGGATCCATATACATGAGTTTCTTACATTACAGTCTAATACCCAGGCTAGCTATTAGAAAGTGAATAAGAGAGGGCATTTATGAATCCACACAACTCGTTAGAGAAGGTATCCCATTAGAGAGGGAGTTTAGTGTTCATTAAAAATGACATAGTCACTAAACAAGCTCATTAGAGAGAGCACTGGATGTGCATTAGCAGTATTGAAATCACATGGCTAAAGTGTCGAATCTTTGTGTTCATTAGTCTGATCAATATAGCAAGTATCCATATAGGTACAAAGAGAGATTTTAGATATAGTTTTCAGATACAGTTTTATTACTTAGCTTTTTAGTATTTTAAGATCTTTAAATCTTAACAGCATTTTTAGTAAAATAGTTTTCAGAAAGATGTTTTTAGTAAACAAGCCTAAGAGTCTAATATGATTTTCACCGCAACTAGAAATGATTTTAGCATACTTCATATCATGTCATATACAGTATGAGATTAAGCAGATCAAAAAACTAATGACTGTAATAGTAAAATAGAATAAAACTTACAAAACAAACTGATGAATAAGAGACAAGACAGAATATCTCATACAAAATAGAGTATGCCTATAAATTTATAGTACAAAACGTAAACAAAATAGCAGATAAGAAACAGAGCAACTAAGAATCAGATGATACAGTTTATAAGCAAATAATGGCTTGTCACTAATAACAAGTATTATAGTCTACCGTATGATATATTTAGAGCATAATAGAAAAAAAAAATCAGTTAAGCTTCAAAAGTGATCATAAGTACCACTGAATAAGTATATAATAATCAGATACAACTTTACTATAGTATAATAAAAAAAGAAAGCAAATAAACTCTCATGACCAGTCATGAGTAGTTTAGAAGAATAAACTCGTTAGATATCTTCATAGATTATGAGAAAGATAAGACATTAAATAGTAAGAGAAGCTAAAACAAAAAAAGCTATTAGGCTATCAGGAATTTAGTTAAGTTTTCCTAGTTAGTTGGGTTGTAAAGCTTATAACCTACTTGATGTAACATCCCAGGGTTAGAAATGTCTTTTAAATTGAAAATCTGGGGTTAGAATTGAGAATTTATATAAAGAATTAGAGTTGAGAGAGTTCATGGGTAAAATAGATAGTTTTTAGAGTTGGGTGGCATGTGCATGAATCATATTAAAAGATTGATTCATGCAAGGCATGGGAAAACGATATTTTTTTCATTTTTCTAGCCATGCATGACTATGCGTGCTTAGTGATTTAGTTGTCATACTTTAAGTTATTCTTATCCCTTATTTCTCAGTATTTCTCACCTAAGGTTTCTTGCAATTCCAAAGGTTATTAACCCTAGAAGAGAGGAGTAGCATCTAGTGATTTTAAATCCAGCTAGAGAGTAAAATTTGCATGGAAAAATAAGCAAGGTTGGCTATGGCAAAAGATAAATGTTTCTTACCTCTTTCCCTTTCTTCTTTGGTGTGTATGACGTTTGGTTTATTAAGATGAGATTGATTCCAACATACTTATGATTTCCTTGTATGAGAAATGTAAAGATTAATGGTATGGAAACGATGATGATGATGTTATATATGGTTGATGAGTATGTTGGTGCGTATATATATGTATGTGATTTTTAAGAGGTTTGGATGATAGAATGTGAGAATTAATGTTATGGCTATGATAAGTTTGTGCTTATGAAGTGTTTTGAGTATGGAAATTGATTGATGATGATGATATTATGTATTGGTTGAGAATGAATGGGAATAAGCATGATCAGCCACGACCATGTTGGAGTAGAGCGAGACGCATGCCTGTGCACGTATAAAGTGTACGCTTGTGTAGTCCTACTTTGCATGGTTATGGTCATGTTCACGATCTTGTGCACGACCATATTATGTACGATCACGACCGTGCATGAAAATGTCACGGTCGTACATGTGTGGGAAATGAGAAATAAAACAAAATTACAGAACTTAGCATGACTAAGCTACACAACTGGCACACAGTCTGTGCAGGCTCATGCATGTCCGTGCATCTAGTCACTCATGCCCGTGCATTAGGTATAAATGAGAAATTCAGCTTAGAACAAGTACAAAACATAGTAAACTCAATATACTCAATATAACTTAGTATAATAAGATAAAAAAAGCATACATAATGCATCATATGCAAATCATGATATGATATGCTATATAGTGTTTTCAAAAAAGGATCCAAAGATCTAGATACATATTTTAAAATGGAAAAGTATGATGTTCTAGACATCTTTTTAAGGGTGAATATGAGGGGACACTTCTGAGTTTCACATGCCCATCAGTTAAGGGAACCAGCATCAAGGTCTATGACCCTACTAGCCACTATATAGAGGCATATGCTAGTGTGCATTCAACTAGCAGCTTAGGATATGATGAGCAATATACAGTTCAAATTTAGTTTTTAGATTCAGTTGTGGTATGTGTTGTAGACAGTTTCTATCCACGTGTCAACATATGAAACTCACATGGTCAAGCTATCGAATCCATGTATTCATTAATCTAATCAACATAACAGTGGTTTTTGGTTATAAAGGGGTTTTTAGTTTCAGTATTTTATTTCAGTATAACAGAATTTCAGAATCTGTGGATTATAGTTTTATTCAGAAAAACCAAATTTATAAATAAGCTTAAGGGCTTAGATATTACTTTCAGTATGTTGTTTGCACATAGCATATACAACACAACATGACTCAGCATACGAATCATCATTCGAAAACTGTGAAGAAGCATACACTCAGAATATGTAAAAGCCATGTAATGGAACATGAATAATAGAATATGATCTCCAGAATAGCATAAAAGATAACCAGCTTATAATGTTTTTAGTGATATCCTCAAAGTAAGATTGCTATAGAGTTAGATATAGGAAATACTTATTGGGTGACTTTATCACTCATTACTTACTTTTTTTCTCTTGCAGATTAGTTTCGTAGGAGCTGAGAGGAGGAGATGGCCATTATCTGGGTCCAGCTTCAGTTTTGTAGCATGTTTATGGTTTGCATGCTCACATTGTTTCATAATTGTACATAGAAGTATAGTATATGTATTTTTATATACACACACCTACTTTGTTTAAATTTCAAGCATATATAAGAATTATTTTGGGCATTATTGGTATATTTTCACTATGTAGTTTTCTGCTGTCGTATTTCAACTTAGTAATAAGGTATTTCGGCTGTATATTATAGGGGATATTAATTACTTTGTCTAATATTTATTTATATATTTTTTTAATATTTTATATTAAAAACATGTATAGTCATATACAGTAGGAGTGTCGACACCTAAGGATAGAGTTAAGAGATACTTACGGAGTGATTTGTCACTCATTTCTTTCAGTTTCCTTTTCTTGTAGGTTAGAGTTTTGAGGAGTTGATTTGGAATGCAAGATGACTGGAGAGTGGGATACAGTTGAGCGGGATTTCACCCATATGATTTTATGTATACAGATTAAATGTATTTATATATATAGTTTGTTTGTTTTTAGTAAATAGCATGTTGGCTCACATGCTTTATGTTGCTTATGCATGGAACATACAGTATCATATATATGCTTTCAGCTATTAATATTTTATGATACTATAATATAAGTTTTATCAAGATACTGGACGGTAGGTTTTAGTATGCTATCATATTATAATTATAGCTTCTATATAGTACATGGTTTTTAGAAAAGCAGTTGTCTTATAGCGATTCCTTTTATATGTTATTGATAATGATTTGTGAAAAAAAATAAAATAAATGTATATATGTGTATACACACACACACAAACACACAATGTGTTTATATAAATGTAGCAGCACAGTGACATATAGTAAGGTTTATTCTAAATCTGACTTATCTTGACTGGGTAACTACTATATAAATAAACTTAACTAAGTTTTTGATAGCCTAAAAGTTTCTTCTACTTTAGCTCGTCTCACTGCTAAACCTTGCTAAGTTCTCTTTTTGTATTCATTATTATGTTTTCTTTCTTTATTAGTTTTTGAAATCTACAATATTATCGAGTTCTCTTAGGCCTTAGCTGAATTATTTTATCTTTCTACTTACGACGTATATCGTGTAGTTCTTTCTTTCTTTCTTTCATTTCTTTTCTTATATGTTTCTATTCTTACTGTATGAATATTGATTCATGTCATGTAATATGTATCATGGTATACTAAAATCATGTTATGTGTCCTTAGGCTTGTTTATAAAAAAACATGCATTGAAAATGCTGCTAGGATCCGAAGATCCAAAATACTGAAAAATTGAATAAAAACTATTTTTAAAATCTGTGTATCCGAAGATACCTAATATGTTGATTAGATCAATAAATACAAAGATTCAACATCTTGGCCATGTGACTAGTGAGCTGAAATATCCTACTATACTAGTTCTTAGACTAGTAGGTTGAAATCTAACCAATCTGACCACAATCAAAAAACTGAAGTCCCACAGATGTCTCCTCATCTTCACCCTTAAATCTAACCTGGATTTAGGGCCTTAATGTTAAAAACTGATGTATTTGGATCACTTGATCCATTTTCTAAAAATACTATCATGGTATGTTATGCTGAATGATGCTATTCATGCATGAAATCTTATTATTTCTCTTTTCTTTCTGACTATATTTTATCTTATTGAATCAGCTATTCAAATTTTGTTTTGTATTTCTCACTGAAGCTTTTAGTTATGTGACTTATTAAGCTTGTTAATAAGTTTTGTATAAACTGTTCTAGGTATCTCTTACTATTGTTTTGTTTTTGTAACTTATTAAGCTTATTAATAAGTTCTATATAAGTTATTCTATATTCCGAATGTTTCTCTAATAGTTTTTATTGCTATTTCCTATTTTCATTCTGTTTTTTTTTTTCCTTTATTTTTGTTTTCTGATCGTAACCTATCATTAGATTATATTGTTCTAAACTGTTGTTGAGTTTTTTATACTGATGTGAGATTGAATGTGTGATTCTGGAAAAATGTTTTATCGTTCTCTTTCTTTTATGTTTTTCTACTTTTATTTTCTCTTATACTGTTTTTACTAGGTGCATGGGCGTGTATGTCGTCATATGTTAAGGCATGCTAGCTTCTAGAGCAATTTTGCTAAATTTTGGCTTAGTACACGGGCGTGTGTTTTAGGGCACAAAGTCATGTATGCCAAACACACGGTCGTGTCCTTACATACATAGGCATGCAACAACACTCACTATACTCTTGTGTTGTGTATATATGAACGTGTGGAATTAGGAACGGGCACATAGGCATGTTTTCCACTAACAAATGCGTGTGTCCAAACTTTCCCAAGTGTGCATGACAACAATGCATAGGCGTATTACCGTTGAAATGAGACTACATGATTGTGTGCCTATGAGCATACAGTTGTGTGTCTACCATGCTTCGACGATAATATGCTACGAAAACCTAGAAACTTGGTCAAAACTCTTATAATCTCAAAATCTCTACAAATAAACTTGTTCTAGCACACAACAAGCTTCTATCACAACCTTCTTCAACTTAAAATCAGACTAAATCTCTAAATGAACTCATCCAAGGATTAACATGCAAAGGAAAACAGAAAAGAGGTAAGGAAATACTTACCTGGAACTACCAAGAATCTTTATCTCTCTAACTCTGACTGAATCCTAACTAGAATAGCTGCTAGAAATTGGTTAAATCTTTATGAAAATAGCTAGGTTAGCTAGGAAGAAAAGAGAAGAGAAATGGGTAAGCTAACTAAAATGTGAAACCTCTACTTTATATAACTCTATGGCCCAAGGAAGACACGCGGTTGTGTACCTACGAGGTACACGGTCATGGTCTTTGCATAAAAGGCACATAGGCATTTGTCCAAGACACATAGTCTTGTGTCAAGCACAACCCATATAAAGCCTTTTAAAAGACTATTTTACCTCTAAAACTCACTCAGGCTAATTTCTGGCTATAAAATCTTTTTTATAACCCTAATTCAAGGTCTAGAAAGACTATTCTAACTTTAAGATGTTACATCATCTTCAAGTCTTTCTCATCTATCGAGCTCTCTTCTTCAATTGAAGGCACTTCCTTTTCACTTGAACTTTCTTCAACCTTGAGTGCGATGCTTTTCTTTTTCTCCTCCTTCTTCTTGGGTATCCACTTTATCTCATGAGTCAATAAACTCCTGATTAGCTTGTTCATGCCCAAATTGGTCAAATCCTTCGACTCCTCAATTGCCATTACCTTTATGCTCTAAGCTTCTAGCAATGATCTTAATATCTTTTTGATCAATTCAACATTCTCAAACCTCTTGCCCAATCCTCTCAATTCATTCATCAGGTTTGAGAAGCACTTGTACATTTCCGTAATGTTTTCCTCATTCTTCATTTTAAACAGTTCATACTCACAAAAAAGTATCCCACCTTGGACTTCCTTACTTGACTAGTTCCCTCATGTGTTATTTGGAGGATCGTTTAAGTTTCATTGGTTGTTTTACAAGAAGAAACACGATTAAATTTCATGGAATTTAAAGCACAAACAACATATATAATGCCCTTGAATTTAAACTTAGTAATTTTTATTATTTTCATTAAATTCATTTTCTTCCTTAAACATGTTAGTATTTGGATTATGGGAATGAAATCACATTTATCTATTATTTTCCAAAGTTTACAGTTATTAGGTTGAACAAAAAATTTTATACAAATTTTCCATTGGTAATAATTTACACCACAAGATAAGGGTCACCTAAGAGAATTACCCCTATTATCGAAATTCGGTTTTGGAAAAAGGTTTACCATAAAAATTTAAAATTGATCTTTAAACTTTAAAAGTCGTGAACGCAAGCTCTGATACTAATTATTGAACATCAATAACTTAAATGACAAAAACCTAGAAGGGGTTGAATAAGTTATTTGAAAATTTTTGTAAACTTAAAATCCTTTTTCAACTACAATTAAACAATCAAACAAATATGCAAATCAACAAAATAATATCGACCAAACAAATATCAATGTAAACAAATAAATAAAGAGAAAGATAGAGACAAAAGTTTGCTTATTTGATTTTAGAGTGGTTCAGAGCTTTTCTATATCTTATACATCTACTATTTCAAGCAATCCTGCTTGAAAATTTCCTTATACTACATTCAACTCTGAAGATACAATATTTTTTATACAAGAGATTTCGCCCTTCTTACACTAGTTTTAACAATAAGGGATTGCGACTTTAACTTAATTTTTATAGGGATTACGCTTTACACTGGTTTCACGGGATTATACTTAAGAGTGTGTGGAATTACAAAGAGAAAATGCCTCCCAAAGGCAGATACAAGAATTGTCTCTCAAAAGTACTATCTCAAATGCCTCCTAAAGATAAATACAAACAAGTATAGGAGAGAATATGGAGAAAAAAAATTAGAGAACGAAGAATAAAAGTTATATGCCTGATTTTCTAACTCTTTAATCTTTAAATCAACTTCAATTTATAGTGGATGAGAATTGTAGCCATTGGAGCATTCTAAACGTGCGTACATTTATGTTCTTCTCTTACACGGTCATGCTTGCATGAAAATCTACTCTCCAATGGTCAAATTTCTTTTATCGTATGTTTCTTACATAGATGTATGCTCCACACACACGGTCATGCATCTTCGAGGTTTTATTGCCTTAATATCTCCAAAAGCCCACATGATTTCACGTACGATATCTGTATGATCATCACATGGTCATGATTTCTCATTGAGCATGGGCATGTGTTATTGCTACACGAGTGTATGTCCAGGTAATCTTATAGAGTCACAAGCACAACTAGACAAACATAGGAGTGCATCCTCAATATGAGACACATGGTCGTGCATTTGAAAATTGCAAGGTTGCATGTCTTTACTTCTTCATACACAAATACTTCGTAGGACTTAACCAAATTATGTGTTACCCTTATAGCACACACACAATCATACAGTCTGATTATGCACAGTCATGCGTTAGGCAAAGCCTGCAAAAACAATCATTTGGTCCATTCTTGTTATGAACACTGCATGCATGGATCGGTTAAATATTTTAATATATGTTTTGCATTAATTCAAAACCTATAAGGGTTCAACACTATCACTAAAGCCCTACCCCTATAAATGTAACAAAAACTAAGTTCGTACTAAAAATACATATAAATATATGAATTAAAAGCTTTTTCCCATGCTCTCAAACTTTTAGTGTCGGAATTTAGAACTAAAGGGAAAAGGAAACTTTGAGAGAATTGTTTGTTTCTAGAAGTTGATAACTGTATGTTTATATAAAAAAATTTTAAGAGTTGTTAAGGGTAAAATAAATATTATAATTAAAATTTTTTGGTTAATTTCACTTAACCACCTAACCAAAACTAAAAGCTTATTCAAAAGTTATGGAATTTTCACTTAACACACCCTTCCTTGCCCCGCATCACCAGGCATAATGCATATACTAATTACAAATCATGCATCGTGACTAAAACACCCCGAATTCATCATTTCAAAACTCTAATTTGATTGATTTAAATTTTAGGTTTCTTATAACATAATTTCAATTGAAAATATCATCAAATTTTATACGTAATAGTTACCTATGAATAAAAATATAGAATCGAAACTCCAACCCTATATTTTACATAAATCCACACAAAATAGTATATTTCTTTATACTATAATGTATTCAATATGAAAGATAGTTATTTATATAATGTTTTTAACCATTTTAGTTGTTGTAATATATTGAAAATCATCAAAAATCATCAACAATAACAAAATGCCTGGATACGAACAAATATTACCTCTATCCATGAAATTCAACAACCACCCCTAATAACTACTCAGTCTATTTTTCAAATTCAATTGTATATGTATGGTACGTGTGACAAGAACAATTAGGTACGAGTGAAAGAAGAATTAATTTTGTTTAACCTAAAAAGAGATTAATTTTGTCTAAGAGATCTTAAAAAAGATTATTTAAATTAATTTTTCTTAAAAACATATATAGTAAAATAAAAAAAGACAAGAATGCGTAGAGGAAGAAGGAATCTATAACGTCACTCCTTGCGGCAGAAGCAGCATCACGAATACCTTTCACCCTGCTTGATTCTTTCTTCATTACTTCATGGATTGTATGATACTTGAAACGAAATAATACACAATTGTTGTTTCATTTTGCATACAAAAAATTATAAAAACCAAAACAAAGGCACACCCTCTACCACTTTTTTCGAAGTCTGCAAATAGGTACAACACTATGAAAAAGTTTGGTTTATGGAGTGATGGTGTTATGTTGTTCCATGGGTGTGGAAGTGGCAGAGGGGGCCAGTATTTTGGCAGGCGGATTAACACCACCACCACTCACAGATGAGCAAGGCCTTTTCATTGAGCTAGATCTGCTCACTAAATGTGTATCAAGAAATACAACTATCACTGTAATGTCATCGTGGAAATGCCTGCGGACTCGACGGTCTATCTTCTTCAAATCTGAGTATCTCATTTCTCTCTTTTTGGCAGCTTCCTGTAATGCAGCCTTCACAAGCCTCCTAGCACTTCCCTGATCAACAACACAACACAGCACAACCATGCAGCAATTACGAAATATTTATGACATTAATTACTAATTCCAATTCAGTCACATCCCATAACTTTTGTCGGTGGTAAATATATATGTAGACACAAACATGTAAACATCCAACAAAAAATATACTAAGATATCTTAACTAACATGCATCTCTATTCTTTCTTTATCAACATGCAGGTTACTTCTCCATGATATAATTGACAAGAGAATTGACAAGAGAATAGGCAAGATATGAAGGGGGCACATGTATAGAGAGTTGATGTCCTACATCCAGGTAAAAGATTAATTTAATGTAAAGCATTAACTGCGTCAAATTTTTCATAGAGAAAATCAGTGTGAAGGTAGGTATCTTTACGGGTCGTGGGTGATTCTGAACCATATCAACTGCTTCCTGATTGGTAAGATGCTCCCACAATCCATCAGAAGCAAATATAACAAACCGACTGTGAGGTTGAAGTTCAAGCACAGAAATTGAAGGCTCCGAGCTTAAAATTGGCTTTTTAAAAGATTCACAAAGGCGGAACTTTGCATCCAAAGGTTCCTTGTTATATTCAGCCTTTTTCAAATATACATCACCAATAGATCTAGAAATCTGCAAGACAAAAGAAACGAGTATATATCCAAACTCATAATCATATGAACAACAGGACATGTAATATATAAAATTTAAGTACATAGAGTAATTTCAATAATATATCAAAAGGTTAATTCCATAATCAAATATATTATACAAAGAATTTTCATCTCACATCATCATCCCAATTTTCCACCTCTTCGAGTATCAATCCTAGACAATCTCTGCATTAAATTTACTCTCTTAAATGAACTTCAAGTCAATTTCACACTGCAAAGGTCACAATAGCCTTCTATTTGTCGTCTTAGTTCTCAATCTTATGTCAAGAAAAAACTCACACCCTAAATATTAATGTTCAAAAGTAGGGAGATACCATAAATAACAGATTAGTGAATATATATTAACACCTCCAATCATTCTCAAACTATTCCTTGCTCCTACAGTCCTTAACCAAGAAATATATGATCTTGATACCTCTATGTTTTCTAAGCATATGCCCTTTCAAAGTCAGCAATTACCATGAAAAATGTATATTTCCTCAATTTCAAAAATTTTTCGCCAAACGGTCCTTGATCGATTTATTAAGTTCTAAGTTTCCTCCTTTTGTAACTAAACAATTTGACGTTGAATTAGAGTATACCATGGATAGGGATTCCATTGGTTGCCATGTGCTCCTAATCAATGGTACAGAACGTCAGAGAAAAAGGACAGCAAAAAGTGAAAGAAATAAAATTTTGCTCAAAGTGAAAAAGTGAATACCTAATAACCTAAAGCTAAAGAAGCATAGCCTCTGCCCCCATGTTTGGGTTTTGTCTTTTTCGGTGTTAACCAAACAGTAAACTGGGCAATACAGCTAGATCAATATTGAGATCCAGCTGCCCCAATAGGGGGTTGGTGAAAAATAGGTTTACAACAAAGCCAATGGTATTGACACATTACAGCTTTTTCACTAAAATCTCAGGACATAAACATCCCATTGAAAGCAAGCCCACCATTGCATACTTAATCAGAAACTGGGCCAGTCTAAGCACTTACTCCTGCCCAATTTGTTCATGGATTAACGTGATATGCAGCAAGAAAACAACACAGCAAAACCCTTAGAACATGCTGCCTCTAAACAATACCATAGACCAAAACCACCTAGAATTATTTAGCTATAACTTTTTACGGATTAAAATATGATATATAACTTCGTTTTCAAATGTATGCACAAAAGGGGCTGGGAAGGAGGCAGTACACCACGACTTGATCCATAGTCCAAATGTTTCAATTAGTTTTAGTTGATCATTTAAGCTTTCAATAAATTTAGAGTAATCATGCAATAAGATTTCAATATAATATTAGCTTGAAAAAAATGTAAAATATCTAAAACAAATGAGATTTTTGAGTTGACTTGATATGATCATTGTTTCCCACACATAGAGCTTACCTGTATGATGCCCTTTACTCGCCACACATTGTGCTTCAAAACTACAATTTGTGGGTCTTCCGGATGCAAAGAATACATCTCTTGTCTGACTGACTCTATCCCCACATTATGCTCTGATGAAAGCTGGATGGCAAGAACTTCCCCACTTGCCCTTACAAGCCTCCCCAGCACAGCACGAGAATCACCAAGGTTTGCAACATATAGGGTTCCGCCACAGACTACACCAACCAGGCAGCAAGATCCAACAGCTGCTATCTGAGGCTTTGCAGGCCATTTTCTAGTAACAAGTGAGAAAAATCCATCCTCTGTGGCTTGATAAGCTTTACGTATTACATCCACAGACATGGATTGTTGCTCCGTTGTGAACCCTGTAAAATAACCATGTCACGGCCAAGAACTCAACTCCAACCTCCAAACTATTAAAACATAAACATAACAGTTACTGAATTCTCCAAAAACAGAAATATACACCATGTTCAAATTCCCTATGATCAATGTTTCTTACTCTTTAGATGCTGGAATAGGTGATCATTGAGGAAACGTGAGGTCTCTGGCCCACCATGACCATCATATATACCAATGAAAGTACCATAAGGACCAGATTCAAGAGTACTCAAGGGGCCAGACTCAACCTGACTCTGGTCCTCAAGCAAATTGTTGGCCTGAACAACAGCCATAGAAAATTCACCATTCACATGCTGTCCAGTGTCTTTGTACCAAAGGAGCCCATCTTGCCGGCCTGCTGAATCTGAACCGGTGTGGACATATCGGTCTGAGGTTGGTCGCCAGCAGGCCCTCAGGAAATTCATCAATCTTGATAACATCCCTCATCTCACCCGAGCCAACAGCCTTTAATGCCTCCACATCCAGAAATGGATGCAATACACAATTACAATATCACTGGTACCAATTCAACACACAGTCTCCTGCATAACAATCAAAATCATATATAAATATTCCATACAACAAAAATTAAAAATGAAAATCAGAACATAAAATTCAATTGAATTAAAAAAATTAAGCTAATTTCCAGATAACAATCATACCAGATGATAAGAATCCATCAAAGTTCCTAAAATCTAAAACCCTTACGCAGTTGCACCAAAACAGAAAAATGACACAAGTCCCTTATGCAAGCTCTAACTTTGAAACTCTAAAGTTAACAAAACGACAAAACAAACAAAATAAGTTCTGGCAAACAAAGCAAGGGTCAAATCTACCTCCACATTCCACTGTTAATCCTACGCTAAAATTCACTATCTACACGTGTAAATTAATTCTTTTTTAAAAACATCAATCATTTAAACAAAAAATAAGCAGTAAAAACCAAAACAGGAAGTAAAGCTTACAACAAAACTTCGGCTATCAGTATAATTTCTTTGTTGGGCTACTGAATCAAAACGGAAGATAACGATGAAGATCTAAACGAAAGAGAGAAATACATGTGGAATCGAAATCTATAGATGAATCCAATCAAAACTGTATACAACAGGGGCGCTTTCTGGTCACTTCAGCTTCTGGATTTTTTTTTTTTTCTATATGTTCTAATAAACTGTTATATTACAACAACGTAGAAAATAAGATAGAAGAAGAAGAAGAAGAAGAAGAAGAAGAAGCAAAAAAAGAATAAAAACAGTTGTCAATTAGAGTGTGATTGAACAAACTGAAACTGTTCCGCTCTCTTCTTTCTTTTTCTCTGCCTCCGGCGTTGGTCTTATAAAAGAAGACCCAACAAGACCGCGCCTCAGAGACAGCAATGTATTTACCCGACGATTAAAATAAAGGCCAAGCGGCTAATTCCAGCCAAAGGTTTTCTTAAATAAAAGCAGGCCAAACACCCTAGAGTGCCACCCAAGGTTTGACTTAATTACAAGTTTCCACCCACAAAACTTTTAAAATCCAAATTACCACCTTTTACTGTTGAAAAGATCAAAATACCCTTATAATATTATTATTAAAATAAAATTTAATATAAATAATATTAAAAATTAAATTAAATTAAAAAATATTAAAATTATAAAAAAAATTATAAAAAAAAGTATAAAAAGCAACCACTACCGCTTATAACGTTACGGGCGGCAATGACCACTTTTAATCTCACTAAGTGGTTGAAAACGATCATTTGGTTCTATTGATAGTCTGATCTGACAGTTACGATGACGGAGACAGTCAGATCTCATTGTCAAAGATCTGACAAAGACCGTCAAATCGGGCCACTATGCATATGCAACGGTTGCTTAAGTATCTATAGTCAATCCAAGGGCAAATTACAAATTTGGGAAGTCATATAAATAGTCGTATGGATAGATAGGGATTATGAGTGTCTTCAAGATTTCCCACTATGCATATGCAAGAGAATGGTCTTAGTGATGCTCCCATGGACACTCAAAATGATCATTAAATTTGTTTCATGCACGTTACTTTTATTTTTGAGGCATATTTAAACTTTTGTTAACTCATTGTGTGTTTTGATGCTTAGTTATTTTTCGATGATAATAGTCTTTTAGTTATAGTGATTAGTGATAATACCTAGTTTTGACAATGATGGTAAATTTTATAAGATGATTACATTTAGTTCATTGGTATTATTGATATATGTGTGGTGTATCATAAAATGTTTTGATTGAGTGGTTGAAATGAAGCCTGATGAAGTTGGTTGTGGTTATAATGATATTTGAAGTGTTTTTTGTGTTGTGTTTGAAAACAGGCATATGCTAAGAAAACAAACGAAATTCTGCCGAAAATTTTTTTGGGTTATGACAAAAAAGCGAAAAGGGTGGTTAAAATGGGAATGATATGTTTAAGATGTTTAATATTTTAAATGAGATGCCCAAATGATTTTGGTAAAGGCAAATGTGAAAGAAATGCAAATGTGTTAAAATATGAAATTTTGTTATCAAAAGGGAGAGAACTAAATTGACCAAAAGTAATGAAATTAGTATTGAAATGAGGAGTAAAAAGTGCAAAAGCAAAGAGGAGTTCATGTTAACTTGATGAAAGGAATTTGAACATCTTTTTAACTTGCCAAAATTGATTTTAAATGATTTTCTTACTACATTTTAACATGTTTTTGTCATTAATAAAAAAGGAGGAAATTGTATGATCCTTAAGTGTTTTAACGATAATAAAAACCATTTTAAAATATCTAACATATCTTTGGCATGATTAGAATTATGACCAAAAATATTATAAAACTGGTTTTATGTCTTGCAAGCCATACGCATGATCGTAAATAAATCATGTACACTTGTACATAGTTTATTTTAGTCTCATATATAAATTTTCACACTATTGTGACAATACATATTGTTGGCTCTGTAATTTTTATTGGTTATCAGTTTGGTCATGTATGCCCATGCATGTAATATGTATACCCGTGGATGCCAATTGTAGTATAGTCATGAGTAAGGTGATCCTGTGAATAAGTCATCTATACATAATTCATTTCCGTCTCATACAAAGACTTTCATGACACCATGATAATACTCATACTTGAATTTGTGATTTTATTGGTTATAAGTTTGGTTATGTATGCTCGTACATGTAAAGCATATGTTGATGACATACCATTTATAGTCTAGTCACAAGCAAGGGGAACTCATGAATAAGTCTCATATATAAGTCAAAAGAAGTAAATGAAAAGTCAATAGTTAACTCTCATGTACTTGTGACATTTGAAAGGTCACGCCTATGATCATGTTGAAAAATGTCATGACAAGTGAGTCACGCTCAACTACTCTTGTGCATAGTAAAAAAAAAAAAGAAGTCAATATGATACGCACCTGCAAGCCTAAATGCCATGACAATGCAAAGTAGAGTCATGTCATGCTAGTCACAACCAATTATGCCTGTGAAGGGTTAAAGCTTTCAAGTCAAAAAAGTATGTATGCCTATGGAAGATAGATGTACGTCTATGACAAAGCAAAATTTAAAGTGTACATGTCCTCATGCAAGGTATCATAAATGGCTCTGTACGTAGCTTTAAAAGATGAAAAGTCTAGGTAGTCATGTTATGACTATTAATATCACACTCATACATTTGCTGGTGAAAAGAAAATTCGACTATTGGAAGAGCAGTTTGAGACATTAAAAGTCGTGGTCACACCTATGCCATTATATGCATGCCTGTACACAAGAGTACAACTCGATTTATACTAGTTGCAACGACTTTATTTCTTCTCTAATAGATTCCTTTCTTTTCCAACAAGTTCAAGACTATAAATTAGGGCCCATTTGAAGTAAGAAGCATTAAAGATAATGTGCAATCAACTCAAGCTATAATTTTCTCTAAGTCTCACTCTTCTTCTCTCTTTATTCTTTTTGAGAGAAATTTATATGTACATGAATTTATTTGTCTTCCTTTAAAAGACATTATTTCTTATAAGTTGTTTACAAAAGATATTGGGTGCAATCCCGTATAACTTGTGTAAAAGATAAAATCCCAAGTCCATTATTATGTGAGCATAATCTCAAATAACTAGCATAAGTGATTGAACACAAGCCCAAATTAACTAGTGAAAATTTTAAGTGTGTTTGTTTGAAAAAGTGGACGTAGGAAGTTTATGGTCAAAACTCCAAACCACTTTAAAATTGGTTAAACATTTTTTTCTCTCTAACTCTTATATTGTCTATATTGTTCTATATTGCTAATACTTGATTGTTGTTGGAATTGAATTGCTTGGTTGGTTTATCATTTGGTTGCATAATTAGTCTAATCACTCTTGCATTAAGTTTTAAAATTAAATAAGTTTTTAAAAATCTTATTCTCCCCCTCTAGGGTTATTTAGCCATTAATGGATTTGGGGTTTTACAAAGTGGAAACAATGAATGATTTTAGGTCAATTCAAGGTGTGTTAGATTAATATGAAAATTATTCAAGTTAGGTTGGGGTTAAGAGATTTTGACACAATTTTAATTTGGTTCAGCTTAGTGTTGAGGATCTTTGACTTGAAACCAAACTGACACGATGCAAACATGATCTTGATGACACATACTATCAGGTCTAACTAAAACTTCCTCCTTCGTCCATTGATAATATCTAGATTCATTACTAATCCCCCTTCTTCGTCGAACTCTTCGAAACTGATGCCACATTTCTCTCATGCTTCATTAATTAGCTCTTCTCTGAAAGATGTCTAAACAACTTATATTCAGTAGTAGACTTATTGTCATATAAGATTTATCATTATTAAAGCTTTTTGTTGGTGATTTTATAATATCTCTAACCAAATTTTAGTTGATAAAGTACAACAAAAATGTTTTGTACATACAACCATCTCATATTGTTTGGGATATTAAAACAAAGTTATGTAGTATGTAAGTTTCTAATTTGTCAATACACATTTTGGGTTGCAGAGCTTAAAAACAAAAACCATTACAAATTGAGTCTAAACTTTTGGAGCTGCACAGATTGTTGGTGTAATAAGTGGGTTCCATTATACTTTTCTCTCATAATAAAGATGGTAAAGACTTTATAGTCAAGCTTGTATTTCTTGTTTCTTAAAATTTGTGGTCTTCAATTTCAAATTTAAGTTTATAAAATAAGGTTGAGAGACCTTTTTTTCTATATTTTTCAAATAATTAATTACCCAAATAACTTCTTAAAAATGATACATCAAACAAACTTACATGTGAAAAAATCATAGAAATAGCGAAACTAAGAAAAAGAGAGGGGCTGGGGAGGAGATTGAAACCCTTTATCATGCCTACATAGTTAAAGATGGTAGAGTTCCACAAGGTTATGCAATTACATATTTAGGGTTTATAAAAGAAGGTTGATGGATTTTCAATATTTTACAAAAAAAAAAGTTAATTTATTTTTAAAAAAATGATCGATTAAATTAAACAAAAAAGAAAAAAGAAAAGAGGTGAGCATTACCTTTTTTTTAATTTAAAAAACATAAAATGAGTCAATAAAGCTAACATGAAACATAAAAATAAGATGAGCATATAAGTATTGTAAACAAGATTAGATTCAAACTGAGACAGATTCGAGATTAATTCAACTAATAAGAAAACAAGTCTAAATCTGAATTCGGGTTTAACAAGTCTTAAAAATACATACTTAAGTTCAAGTTCAAGATTTGATAAATAGCTCAAACTTTTTTCGTATGAATTTATTACTACTGATTGAACCAAACTAAGTCTCTTAATGAGCTCAAATCCTTTAATTTTTTAGGCTTGAGAGTTCGAATTTGAAAAAAAACATGAATTGTTTGGAATTTTTCGAATTGAATTTATTTGTAAACTTAAATTAACTCAATATAAATATAACCTAGTTTGTTAACATTGATTTCAAAGGCGGCCTTACCCCATACACCATGATGGTAAGATAAAAATCCATGTGTCCACTTCTTACTGAGAGTGTAACTAAATGACGATTATTTTGTGTAATCTTCTATTATCATCTTTTAAAAGATTTTTTGTTTTTTTTTTTTTCTGTTAAAATTAAAAATATTTTAATTTTAAGTAAAATATAAATATTATCACAAACTCAGATGAAATATTTTTTTCCAAAATTATATTTAATTCATTCAAATACCAAAATTATTGATATGGAAGTTAGAGATTATGAAAAATTGAGGTTGATACATGAATGGTCACAATTCAATTGTTGACTAAATAGAGGCAACGAAATTGCTGGACTTTGAAATTTGAGTGATCCCCCACTCAATTCTAAATTGAACTTCAAAGTCAATTTGTGTGGGGTCATGAACTTCAATGGTCAACCAAATTTTAAGGCTCAGATGTCTCCCCTGATTCTCTCCCGCCCAAGTTGATGGACTTAGATTTACATCTCCCTGCCGCCTTTTTTGACAGCATTAAATATACTAAATTTTAGGTAATCATTTTTAAATATATAAAATAAAAATAATTATGATTATTTTATTTTCGAAACAAAATAGTTAGTTTGATATTTTAAATAAAAATATAATAAAAATTAAATACTATTAAAAAGATAAATTTTATTTAATAGAAAATACATATGATTTTTTAATAGACAAAATGTGATATTTCTATATTTCAAGGGCAGGTTTTGTTACCAGTAATTTTTATTATTTATATTATCTTATTTTGTTTACTAAATTTGATTTATTATTTATTTAATAAATACGTTAAACACATTTACTAAAATAATATCATAATATTATTAAACGCATTTAATAAATTTATTAAACATGTTTACTAAATTATATCAAATCAAATGTGATCTAACAATATTGTACTTTAACTAATATAATTTAATCAAATCCAATTCGATGTTCGATAAATATTTTGATTTTTAAAATGAAAAATGTAATATTTGTTAATGTGTTTTTTGTTAAATTTTATAATTTAAAAATTCAAACTGTAAGAGTTGGTTTTTTGAAACCTTAAATGCAAAATAATAATGTAAATAAAAGTAAAATTAGTGGTCTTCCAGCATTGCTTTCACAAATTTATTAGAAAGTCATGTATGACGGTGAATGAAATTTGTGAGAACCATTAAATTCAACTCTTGACTAATTTAATTTCTCATTGGTTGGTGAAGGAGGTCAAAACCATCATGTCAACTGATTCTTCTGTTTCAAAAAGCAACCCAACAAAATATCTTCGTCCATTTCATAAAAATATTGTTGCCACTTTCTTCTTCAGAATTCAATCCAAAATTTCAACATTCGAGATTTGCTTAATGGGATTGTGATGGTCAGAATAAGGGTGTTAAATACAAAGGTGTGTCTTTCCTAACAATCCAAGTGGCCAGGAAGTTTCTCATGTTGAAAGGTTTTGGCAGATGCCATTGTGAGACATGTATATCACTTAGAGGGGGTGGAGAAGTGGACCATTGAGGCTAGAAAGAGTGCAATGTCCCTTACGAGTGAGCAAGTAGCATACAACTAGAGGTGATTGTGTGTGCGCCAAAGGTAAAAGTAAGAGTCTTGTGAGGTGTTATAAGAGATCGACATAGCAACTTAGTTGCGACCAAGGTATAGATGTCCTTTTAGTTGATTGTAATGTTGCAAGCCGATTCTATAGACGTTTGAAGTCATTGTTTGCAAAGATGTGCACAAGAGCATGCATACAATTAGATTGTGGAAAGTAAGGAAAGTGTCATAGCTTGTGGTGAAACCATCATGGCATGGGTAATAATGTGAGAAAAACATACAAGGTTGTTGGGTTCATGGTGAGATCAAGGGTGGGGAGTTGCTATTGGGTGAGTTTCCCTCCTACATGAAGGATGACTCAGGTTTTTGTTTGTTCCAATTCGATGGTTTTGTTTTAAGCCCAAATGATAGTGTCTTATAGTAGTAGACAAAAAGCCAATTATTTTGAAACCCACTTTTGTGTCATGGTATTGAAACAACTCATACATTATTAGTACATTTTCATGCTTCGTTTCATTTTTAGGTTAACACAGTTCTTATTGCATGTTATGTAATTAATAGGATGCATTTCTTAGTGTTACAAAATGAGATCCCTCATTCCATTTTGTTCCCTACTTGTCCTTTATATTCTCTTCCTCTTTGTGTCTTTGATTTCACCTGTATTGTTCATAATATTTCTTTAGGTAATGACAAATTGTTTGTCTGCTCTATTAAATGTATTTTTCTTAGGTATTTTCGTATCTTGAAAGGCTGTAAATGTTACTCTTATATGACATGTCGTTACTTCATTTTTGTTGATGTTACTTTTTTTAGTCATCCTTTTTACTTTTTCTTGTCTAATATTCAATCCCCTATCATTGGCATACTTTCGTTGCTTGTATTACTCTCTTTGAAATACCTACTCAATTGATAACACCCTCAGAGTCTTTATCTAACCTTTCCAAACCATATCAACCTTTAGTGCCCTTGTAGGTTTATGATCCTCCACTATCTAATTCTCTTATAGGTGCTTATCTTGCTCCTATTGATCTGACAGATCCTCTTGACTCATTCTCTACTCTTAAGTCTCCACTAACAACGGTTTTACCTTTTAATAATCAGTTCCCCATTACCATTTGAAAAGTTCTAAGATATTTTTGTAATCTGAGTCCTATTTACAATTTTTTTAATTATCATTATTTGTCCTCATTATACGATGTCTCTTTATCCTTCTTACTCTTAAATTTAGTTTTTAAATCTATTAGTGAGACTATTTCTAATTCGGGATGACAACTAGTAATGTTAAATGAGATGACAACCCTATATAATAATAGTATTTAGGACAGGTCCTAATGGTATGGTTATTTTTAATGTTAATGAGACTATTTCTAATCTAAATAGGTTTATACAGTTAAGACTGATCTTGATAGTAAAGTTAATCATCTTAAAACACGATTGGTTATTAAAAGTTATACTCAAATTTATGGTTTGAACTATGATAATATGTTTTCTCTAGTAATAAAGATATCTTCGATTTGATTATTCTTATCTATGATTGTTATTTGACATTAGCTTTTGTTTCAATTAAATTTTATAAGAGTTTTCCTTCATGGTAAACTTTGAAAAGAGATTCGACACTCATCGTGCGTGTAAGCACGCGCGATCTGGTTCACTGCTTGCCTGCGGCCTTTTTCTTTTCTCTCACGCATTTTCCTGCGCGCGCCAGCAAATTTAATGCGCCAACCTTGGTTTTTGCGTATGAATCAAGAAAAAATCTCATGGGAAAGTGGCGCCCATAAAAGGAGAGCTGCAGCAAAGTAAAAAGGGAGGAGAAGAAATTTTTCGGAGAGAGGATTTTTTCCAAAATCAGAAAAACAAAAAAGAATTGAAACAAGAAAGATTTTTTGAGAGAATTAAAACATCTGCACCCCGTGAGAGGTTGTTTGGTCCTCAACTCAAGTCTCAGTTTTCAGTAAGGTTGGAATCATACCGAACAAAATACGAACAGATATATATTTATTTTTGGGTTTATTCATATTGTTTAGATTTGGATTTGTGTTTATATTCATTAAATATTTTTATAGTAAAGTTTGTATTCATATTCGATTCGTATAATTCAGTTCGTATTCGACTCATATTTATATTTGTATTTGACTCATATTTATATTCGTATTCATATTTAGTTCGTATAATTTTTATTTATATTTATTAAAAATTATAATTAATATAAATAATTAAAAATTTTTAATTTAAGTTCGAGTTTATATTCGTGTTTGATTCGTATAGTTGGAGTTTGAATTCATATTCACTGATTTTTAAAATTACTGTTCGGATTTATTTGAAACGAATTTAAAAACAAATCTGAATATATTTGATTTGAATCTAATTCTAGTTTTCAGGTTAATCTCTAACAAGAATTTTTTATGAATAACATTCTTATATTATTTCATTTTATTTTACATATATGTTAAATAATATAATTTAAATGAATAAATGTTTGGTCCTCAGCTCAAGTCTCAGTTTTCAGGTTAGAATGTATTAATATTTTATTTATTTTGTACGTAAATATGTCAATATTTTATATTAATATTTTATGCATTATATTTTATGAGTATATAAATGTATTAATATTTTATATGTATATTTTATTTTTTTTATATATCATGTATTTATATTTATATATATTTTTATTCTGTATTTATTTTCTATATTCTGTATCTGATTTGATCTTCTATATTTGTATTTTTTTTATGTACTGTATTTTTTTATTATGTATTCTATATTCTTAATCTTGTGTGTGTATATATATATATATGTATATGATTTTGTGTATATTATAATATACTATATATGTACATAATAAATGTTCTATAAAGTAAACCTAATGTCGTGTGTGTATTTGTATGCATTATATATCCATTTTAAGCATGCAAAGTTGATTGGCTCGGTGGTCATGAGATGCATTGTCCTTCTTTAGCAATCTGGGTTCAAACAGCAGTAAATAAATTCGTTGCATTTTATGTGTGCATTCGTGTATGTTGTACATATAATAATCGGCATGCATGTTGAGCGAATGCGGCTAGTTGCCTTGGTGGCAAAAGGCGAGAGGTTTGTCCTTATTGTGTTGTAAGTATAATTTGCCCTAACCAAATTTCATCCTCCTGGATTTATTTATTAGATTAACTAACGAATTTGTTTTGCAAGATTTATTTATTTCTTTTTAGGCTTATTTAGGGTTAGATAAAATATATAAGGGTGTATGGAAAAATGGTTATAATTTTTAATTTATCTTTGCTTTCTTTTTCACATTTTATCTTTTTCGTGAATGAATATAATCTATTATATATGTGTTATTAATAATAATGTATTGTGTAATAAAACGAAACTTAATTAAATTCGGTAATGCACTAAATAAACAAACCACCAAAAGTGGAGGTCGGCTTTCAAGCCGGGAGGCATGAGTGCCTAACACCTTTCCATCCTCGTGCTTGACTCTTTAAACCCAACCCATTGGACAGGTGAAGAATGGTTGAGTCCTCTGTAAAGGATCCAAAAATCATTCGTCTTCACCAGTGTGTATTTTTTAGGGATAACTCTCGGATAACGACTCTATAGACTCCATAACGAACCATAAACCTATTATGCGTTCATCTTGATCACGTTTAGGGTGGTTAAACAAGAGTGAGAAGTTTGTTCTAGCATGACACGACAAAAATTGGCGTCACAGTAATGTATCCATTTGGTTGTCTATATTGACTATATTATTATCATTGGTAATGATTCAAAAGGGCATCAATCAGTTAAAGAAGTATTAATTTGATCATTTTCATATCAAAGACTTAGGACTACTCAGATATTTCCTTGGAATAGAAGTTGCTCAGTTTAAGTAAGGTATAGTTATCTCTTAAAGAAATGTTGTTTTGGATATCTTAAAAGAAACATGGATGTTAGATTGTAACCTCGTTGACTCTTCTATGGATCCTAGTACTAAACTTGTACTAGGACAAAGGGAGTCTCTCACAGATCCTGGTAGATATAGGAGGTTAGTAGACAAACTTAATTACCTTACCATCACCAAGCTAGATATCTCTTTTTCAGTCAGTTCCTACAATCTCCATATGATTCATATTGGGATGCAATTATTTGAATCCTAAGGTATGTCAAGGAAGCACCAAACAAGGGATTACTATATAAAGACAGAGGTCATACCTAGGTGATAAGATACTTTGGTGTAGATTGAGTTATGTACCATTAAATAGGTGTTCAACTTTAGGATATTGTATCTTTATTGGTGGTAATATGATTTTATGGAAAAGTAAAAATCAAGATGTGGTTACTAGGTCGAGTGTAAAAAATAATTTTATTATGTTATGACATTAGCAATATGTGAGCTTATTTGGTTGAAACAATTAATTTAGGAGTTAAAGTTTACAAAGTTATTACAAATAAAGCTCTTTTATGACAATCAAGCAACACTTCATATTGTTTCTAATCTTGTGCTTCAAGAAATGATTAAATATATAGAGATTGATTGTTACTTCATTTTAAAAAAGGTTTTATTCGGGTGTATAACTACTAGTCATGTTAGTTTTTATGATTAGCTTGCAAACATTCTTACTATGTTTCGTAGAGGTTCACACACATTAAATTCATTTATAATAAGTTTTGTGTATTGTAGGACCCGCCGTCATGCGTACCCCTGCTGCTGAATAATACCTTTTCTTTTTTATTAATAATTTGGAAATCGGGTACACGTGACGGGAATCCTACAAAAATAAATCTACTGCTATACAACTGAATACAACTGCGGAAGCGTAACTGAAATATACAATGGGCCCATAGTGGCCTTTTCATTTATATAAACTGTTTATGTACAATCTGATTACAACTGAGTAAATAAAAACATTTACAATCATGACCCATCAGGTCCAAAACTGAAAATACATACTGAAAACTGGTGTGGGGCCCTCTCCCATCAGCCTCGGTCCACCCGCTCCTAGTCAGCAGCAAATTGACCTGAAAAAGAAGGAAGAAGGAAAGGGATGAGTGATAAATATCACCCAGTAAGCATTCCTTACTTTCCTCAACCCAAGCAAGCAACACACAATAACATACATACCTAGCCTTGGCCCTAATCATTCATCTATCACTTGTTGGAATCGCTTATTACTACTTATTCTGTGATCTGGATCTCATTATTAATACATGTCATGATTTAAATGTCATGTTATGCTAGCTGAAAACTGAAAATGTATACATCTGAATCTATATGTACCTGAAGGTACCTGTTGTGTTGATCAAGCTGATGAACATAGAGATTCGGCATCTTGATCATGTGGGCTGAACAGTCTAGCGATAAGTTAGAAAGCTGAAATGTAATGCTGGACGATCTGACTGGTCTCAAGAGGTTGAAATCCCACAGATGCCCCCTCGAGTTCACCTAAACTACCTGAATATCGGGTTTTGAATGCTGAATGCTATTGAATTCGGATCCCTTGATCTTCTCATGCTACATGTCATGCTTTAAAATGCTCATGCAGCCTTTACTGTATGATTTCATGTTTATCTGAGGCTTGTTAGCCATTGGAAAGGTTACTCTTCCTTTACTTTTCATTTTACTGCAATTTCTGGAGAATTCTATTGTTGCACGGGCGTGTGGGCAAAGCACATGGGCGTACAGGAGACACACATGGGCGTGCATGGCAAAGGCACACGGGCGTGTGCCCAGACGCACGGGGTCGTGCGCTGACCATGCAACCGGTCGTGCTCGCTTCTAGAATTTCTACGTAAAATGCTGAAGAACTGACACATGGTCGTGTCCCTTAGGACACACGGGGGTGTCCTCTACATTCAGGTCGTGCGCACTTCGTGCACACGGGCGTGTCCTTGCAGAAACAAGGGTACACGGGCATGTGTCTTGTTCTACATCGACAACAACCACCTGGAAATGCAGGAAATCCATCAATTTCTCAACCAAACTCAAATTAACTCCTAACAATTATTCTAGGCACTTCAAAATGCACATATCCAACATCAATTTCAACATTCATCAAACTCAACTCATTCCACCATGGAAATATCTCATTTCTCTCACTAACACACACACAAAAGCAAAGCAAGCATGGTTCCTGGGTGGAAATCATCATCACATACATCATTTCATCACATATAATCAACCAAACATATCATATCATGCTGGAAACATAAACAAACATTTTCAAGCATCAAAATCATCAATTGCAAGTTGGGAAACACAAGAAAGAAGTAAGAAAACACTTACCTCTTGCCATGGCTGCTGAAATCTCTCTTTCTATCTATTCTCTTGTTTCTCTCGCTGGATTAGGAGCTGCCGAAAACTGGATTTCTAGTCTAGGGCTGGGAACCACTGAAACAAAGAGAAAATGCTGGCTGAAATGGGAAAACTGGGTGAGAAATAAACTTAATCTCCCGTCTCTCTCTCAACTCACACCTGCACAGGCATGCAGGGCACAGTGCATGGGAGTGCACAAGGAAAAATAAATGAAATTCATTTCCCGCGCTTCACATAATTGTAGAAGTATCAATTGATCATGAGCATCACTCGCAGCCCCGTTTGGGTTGGGCTACATATCATTTGTAATTTAGATACATTGACCTGGTTCACCGATTAGTTTAACATGTATGGATAACATGAGTAGAAGTCTTTTTTTTTTTTTTTTTTTTAAACCAGTGGTAATGTGGGGACATTTTCCCATAACATTTATTTACTTTTAGGCTTTTCCTCTTTTATGGTGAAAGAAATTCCCAACTTGATCGCAGGCAGTTTCAATTGATAATACATAGCTCAAGTGAGTCCATTTCTTTGTTTCTGTATGATGAGAAGCTATCATATCTTCTGCATACTTTGATTACTCAAATGTAGTTTCTTTTTCTGCAAAGGGATAACATAGATTATTATTGATCTTGACCTGGATGGAACGAGATTTACGTTGTAGTGTTTTGTTTAGATTCTGTTTTCGCATGATGATCTTTCATTCCTCCTTTCACTAAATTCAAATTGTTTAATAGGGTAATAGAATTTTAGGGTTGAAATTGGAGCCACATCTCAGAATTGAAGCCTCCCAAAACTGCCTAATGGGATAAGGTAGTTGAAATTGTGAAATTTCCTGGAAAAGAACAGGTAGATCTTTTAACAAATGATTGGATAAAACTACCTTGAATTAAATTGTGGAGGTCCTCAAAGGAAATTACAGTCACTCCATTAGAATTCAAGTATGAGGTTGACAAATGAGCTCAATTACTAAGCCCAATATAAAAATCTTGGTGGTTGGTCAATTGCATTGCATGAAATTTTTAAGGATGAAACTATATAGCATATATATAATTATGTACATTATATATATCCATGACGAGGACGCATGAGAAATGTAAGATTCTCTATGGCTGGAGTAAACTAAGGACTTAAAGTGGCTTTCTATCAACAAGAAAAAGACCTAAAATTCACTACCACAATAAGAAGAAAAATCTGAAGAGATATATGGGTATGGTAAGAAAGCGATGCTTCTGAATTTTGTGAGTGGTTTCTGGTCTCTTTATTTGAATCTGTACTAGAGTGGTGTCCCAGTCCAGCAGCAACAGCTGGAGGAACAGAGGTGGCATGTGGTCTCTCTGGGAAATTATAAGAATCTTCAACGTCATAACCTGTATAAAGGACAAAGGTTTTGGCTTTATATTAACGTCATCAATGAAAACATCATATTTACCACCAATCAAAGACGTGCTTACAGTCGAACTTCTTCCAGCCCAACACAAGTCTCTCTCGATCGAATACCACCCTGTAGCCAGTCATAAAGTGTTCTGTACAAGAAATAAATAATGGCGAACATAATCAGTTCATCAAAAGCTTATTTGAAATCTTTTTCATTTGAACAAGTTCACACTAGTAAAACCGACCCAAAGGCTGATTGAATTATCAATGTCAATATAGATTAGGCAAAGCAACGAAAAAACTAAATTTACATTTGTTAAATGGCCATGAGACTTTATATCATCCTACTAGATACAATATTCGTCACCAGCTGAAAACATTACAAGGTAATCAATATATAAATTATATACTATCAAATGCAATTTTATTAGACTTACGTCCAATTATATTCAGTTCTGTGCTCTTGATAACAGCCAGACAATATACAAGCCCACCCTGCAAGATGTTGTGTATTAGTTTTTGGGGAAAAAAGTAAGTGAAACAAGAAGAAAAACAAGAATAAAAGATGAAAAGCCTTGGATCAAAATGCTACCTGAGAGTTGAGAGCAAATATTGCTTGGTCTACAAAGAAGTGGCTTCCACCTTTCATTCTCAAACTCATGTTGGGTACCAAACTAGTACTTGCATTAGGACTGTACATTACAGAGGAAAACATTATGGCTAATGTGGATGGAAACTTGAAAATAATAAGAATAAGACTTTAATTGACCTCATATCATAGCAATATTCAAAAGGGATTTTTGGATCAGGTGGACGCCGTCTATCTTGTATCTGAGAATGGAACTGCAGGCGAGAGAGTAAACTACTTAGTTCTGCACTGGATATATAAGCAAAGAAGACATGTAATGTCAATTGCTTACATTCTCCGAAAGCTTCGTATAAGTTGGGTCAACCAAATAAGTAAAAGAGGTCCCAGTATCAAAAAGAGCTGTTAAATCGACATCAATCAAAGTTGATCCCAATTGAATTTGAGTTACAGTAATGTTATAAGTTGGGCTGCAAAGCATATGCCGAATTAATTAAATGATAAGCTAGATAAAAGCTTTCACGGGAAATAAATATAAGATCAAATTCAAACACAAACAGCATTAAGTAAATGAGGAATTACCACTTACTGTAATGGGTTCAGATTAAATGGAGTCTCCTCCTGGTCAGGACTACCCTTGTCTCCAAAACTAATCCTTCCTATACCGTCATGCCCAAAACACATGGAGAAAGAATTTGCTGTAAGACCGTCTCTAGATAATATACTGGGAACTGATATCTTCTCCATGCCAAGTCCAAATAAACCGTTAGGAGCTGCAATGTCCAGAAAGGAGCCACTCTGAACCTGTCCACAGCTGCAAAGTCCATAAAGCACTGTCATTTTAACCTCGATAAGAATTTGAAGAGACCAAAGGACCTTACAACCCAAAGCATTCAACTTAGTAAAGGAAACCTAAAACAAAACAATAAACAACTAACCCCAATGTAACATATGCCGCAACAGATTCAAGATTAGCATCTTGTCTTGTTAGGTGCAAAACATCCTCTACCAAAACACCAGAGGTAGAAGTCTGAGCCGAGACATAAGAAACTGAGTAAGGACAATTGCTAATGGCTCCAGGGCATTGATTACGTTGTTCACACAAACTGTTATCACAGGTGACATTTTTGCTAGTTGACGACCCTTCAGGATTGTACATAGTGAGTTTAAAATCCTGTCACAATAAAATAATAGAGAGTTGAAAACCAACGAAGTACATCAATCTAGACTACCATTTTTTCTTTCACTTCATGCTTATTGCGGCAGTACACTTAAAGAGTACCACTTGTACCAGTCTAACATCCTAATTCAAAAGAAAAAATGTACGTGCTCAACAACAATTATTAGTTTCAACACTGTTTCTTAATTGCATTCTCCATAAACAAAAAAAGAAAAGACAACACTTATTTAGCCAGTTTGATTAACCCAATTATTAGTTTCTTACCCTTTATAAACTGTCCAGTACACTTTTTCTTATAATGTGCGACATTACACTGATGATAACATCAATATAATAATAATACTAATGAAACATTGTAGATCACCAATGTTATGTTTTAGGCTACTCAAGGCCGCTAAGTATCAACCAGGATTTCCGGCTCTTATCAATTCCGATTATGAAACCAAAACATATTATGTCTACATCAAATTATGATGACAATTAAAAAAAAAAATCTTGCATGAAATATTGACTTCTCACAACCATAAGTAATTCCTCCAATAAATCACATAAATGAATAGAAAATTTAAAAGATGAAATATGCAGATGAACTTACTGAAGCATAATTAGAGTCCTGAGTGGGCGCACATCGGTTGCATGCACAAGGCACCCAAAACAAATCACTTCCCGTATCAAGCGCCACCATAAACTTCACTCCGGGCGTTCCCAATTGAATCGTCGCGTAATGTAAGCTATAAATTTTATATTAAAAAGAAAAAAAACTAAATGACGAATCTTCAAAAAGAAAATGCACTTAATTAAAAAAAAAAAAAAAGCAAAACTTTGCTTACAATCCTAAAGAGCTGATTTGCAAAGTAGAGTTGCCATCGGCGAAAGAAAGTGGTGGCGCGTTAGTATCAGCGACGTGACGACCACGTAGAAGTCGATCTTGGTGAGCCAAAAGGGCGTAGTATTCGAAGCTTCCTTTGGGTGGCCAATGAGATGAGTTAAAAAAGTTCTGCATAGTGTCGGAAAAGCCGTGGTGCGTCTGGAAGCTGAAGATGTCGCCATTGATGCAGAGTGGGCCGAAGAAGGCCACCCAGATTAGAAGCAAGAAAAGAAAGAATTTCAAGAAACAACAAGGCATTGCCTGATTAATTAGATTTCAGCATACGAAATGGGGGAAAGTTGATTGAAACCCTAGCATTAGATCTTAGTTTAGTTTGTTAAAGGGGCTTCAAGTCTGTTGGGAGAAGAAAGAGAGGTAACTGTACAGGATCTGCAGTGAGTGGGGCCAATTTTTGACGGTTGTTAAGGTCGTTGAAGAGCGCGGGATTTTTCTCTTAATTTTGCGATTGGATTTCTGAACTACGATTTTTCATCCCAAACCTCTCTGGAAATCGGGAAAAAAAATTAAAAAGGTAATTCATATTATTTTTAATTATTTTGTTATTTTAAAATTATGATATTACCTCTTAAGAAAATGTTTTTAATAATCTATTTAATTTAACAATTAAAATCGAATTAAAAAAATATAATATAATCAAATTAAATATTAAATTGATCTTTAAAAATTTTAGTTATTTTAATTATATTTTATTATTTAATAAATATTTTATTTTTTTCAAAAATAGAAAGGAAAGGGTGAGGGGATTTTTTTTTTTTTTTCAACAAAAACAGGAAGGGGAGAGGGATGAAAGATTTTTCATCATCTCCATATTTGGGACAAGGCAAAAGCAAAAAAAAAAAAAAATTGTGTTAAGACAGAGACAAAGATTATGATGTTCGATCCTTTTTTGTCTCATTGTCATCCCTAATCATGTTTAAAAAGATATGAATCAATAATCAAAATTGTAATCGAAGTTCAATCTAATAATTAGAATCATCAAAATTGTATTAAACAAAGAAAATTCGATATGATCATATGTTTATTAATATCATTTCAAAGAAAATATACTTTTATCAAATATAGATCTTATCTTTACCATTGTGATCTTAGATCTCTCTCAACTATATTTTTTTTATAATTTTAGTGAATGAAAATGACACTTATGCCCAATTTTTTTTTTTTTTTTTCCCGATGGAGTTGGGTTTTGCATGGATGTTTAGGGTTTATGAATTCAAGGGGTGGGAATGGAATTTTCCCAAAACCTTGGATCAAATTATCTCAATCCACTGTGACATAATATTTCAAAAGTGTACTTTGACTTTGTTATACAAAGCCATATTGAAATTAGAAGGAAAAAATTCTTCTCAAAAAATATAAAATCATTTCTGAATTATAACAAAAAAAAAAAAAAAAAACGCTTTAAAACATCAAAAACTCACGATAGAATAGAGAGGTATTAAGATTTTCTGATAAATTGGGGTCTGTTTTATTAGTTATTTTTTCCTGATTTTAGACTAAACATATTTTCAGTAGCATTTATTTTCAAAGCTGTCTGCATCTAAGCAGGAGGACTTTATAATTCAGCCAAATGAAATGACCTTTTCAAAGAATGAGAAGATCCAGTTGCTGCACATAATAAAGCCATATAATATAAACATAATATATATATATATATATATATATATATATATATATATATAAATATATATATATATATATAAAACCATTTGCAAACCAAAATAAGATTACCAATGATAATATATATATACACACACACACAAAAGGCACGCCCGGGTCTGTTTCATTTCATACTATCTACTAACAAGAAAAATACATCATACTGAATGCTAAACTACTGCTGAAAAAGGCCTCAAATTGGGTCTGATTTTAGGTTAATATAAATCATAATCTTAACATTGAGCTAAGGACCCCTTAATTTTTTACCCAGTTTTGTCAAACTGGTGAGGCATAAGTGATCCCCAGCTTATCAGAAAGTTTGGCTCTCGCAAATGGTGAAAGTAACTCCATCTGATGAATGAACTGTACATCATTCACCAGAGGGTTTTCAGTTCTTCTAGGAGGCGATCCTGAGTAGCAAAATGAGGAGCACCCACTACAGATTGATTCCCTTCCTTCAATTTCCTGCCACCACCAACAGTCAAATCATGTCAGAATCGAGGCTAAAAAGCAGAAAACGTTAAATGAACCAACTTTTACTACTAACCTTCTCACTCATCATGTTTAAAACTTCAATTCTTCCATCACTATTCACTTGGCTGTTACCAAAACAACAAACAAGATAGTTGTGAGACAAATGCACTTAAAACTCTGAACAAAACAAAAATATATCTAATAATTCATCCATCAGAATCAAACCTGTGTTTGGTACATCTGTGGGGCTTGAGAAATTCAGGAATGGCAGGATTTGGCCGGCGAGGTTTCGGGCATAGTGGCCTGCTTGTTGTCTCTTTGCCTGACTGGATAGTAATAAGATTGCTTTTAACTGGCTTGAAGTGATGCATATTTTCTCTCCTTTTAAACACTCTCGACTTGAACGAAGAAGAAGAAGAAAGATTATGCAAATGTTAGTACAAGTAAGCCCGAGAGAACACAATGTGCCTATGTATAAATCAATTGGTCACTGATCAACAGTTGAACTTTTCAGAAATCAAGTACCATAATTTAAAGATTCGGCAGAGAATGAGAAAGAGAAAGAGTTTGAAGAGAGAAATAAAGTTAATGATAAGTGGAGACAAAATTGAAATGAAGTGAAAATAAGAGAGCAAAATTGCTTGGTTAAGAGAGGATTTAGGATGTGACTGATTCTTCTGCATTGCCCATGCTAGCCTACTTTTCATTTCGTCCAAGTGAGTTTTTGTTACCTTAAATTTATATAGTGACTTTGATTATGAGGCAATCCTTATATTTGCCTTGAAGGGAACTAAGCTTATAATAGAACAAGAATCATGCAGTATATAGAACTTTTATTTTACATTTTTCATCTATAATTGTGACTAAGTTTGTTCTAGTTTTTAGTCGGTATTATTATATTTTTGTCTGTTAATATTTTAATTTTATTGTTTATATAATGATATAAATGTATTTGGGATTATAATTACAAATTTTCTTAACAATCTTAAAACAAATTTAATTTTATTAATTATCAAATTTTATACCATTGTTAATTTTTTACTATTGATTCAACTGTGAAAAAGCATTGAATTTTTACTATTTGTAGAGGATGTTGTTCATGTGGAGTAATGTTATAGGATTTTAAAAAAAATTCAAGATTATAATATTTTGGTTTGTTTTTTAGGAGAAAAAGACATTTGAATTAAACTCCATTGATGTGCCGGCCTAAGTTGTGGCAACCACAACATTCCATGTAGCACTAATTGATGTTTCCATGAGCCATGTGAGAAAACCAAAAAGGTTCAATGAGATGAATTTCAAGAGGTGGCAATAGAAAGAATTTTACTCTCCAATTATCTTGAATGTTGTGAGATTATCGACTAAGGGTACTTCTAACTTCGAAAACGATGAACATGATGTTTAAGTTATTAGTGTTTTTAATGCTTGGAAACATCTTGATTTTTTATATTAAAATTATGTCATGAATGTTCTGATAGATTTACTATACAATGTGTATGTTTTATGTTATTATGTGGCATATGACGTGGAGGTTTTAATCCTTGCTGGCAGTGTTGACTTCAACCCTTCTTTGACTGTTTGACTTGTTTGACCATATATAAAGAATTGTTTGGCTTAGGGTTTGTTATGAAACAAACCTGCCGCTTTGCCAAAATGTCTCTCTCTCTCGATCTCTCTAACAAACCCTAACAAGAAGCTGCGAACGTGTACGATTAGGATGCTGCTGAGGTAGATCCATGGCTATTGGTGATTTTCAGCATAACGGTGAGTGTCCTTTTCTATGTATACGTGTTTCTTTCTGTAATATAAATGGTTGAGGGTTTGTAATCTGATTTTGGATTGGGGTTTTTGCTGGGTTCGAGTGACTGTGAGCTTGGGATCTAAAAAGAGTGAAAAATAGGTAAGGTTATTCTTTCATAGCTGGAGAAAGGTAAGATTTTACAACTGTAAACCTTTTTTCGTTTCAGATCTGTATTTGTTTTACATTTCATAGTGGATACACTTTTGTTGCTTCCCCAAAGTGGACGTAGGTAATCATTTTGATTACCAAACCACTATAAATCTTTGTGTCTTGTTTATTTTTGCTCATTGCTTCTGATCTGCTATTATATGCTCTGGAAATATTTGTTTTTGCTTATAATAGCCTGAATATAGTCATATAAAATCTGTACACTTTAAATAAAACAACTAGTGAGTTATAAGAGTAGGGCTGACAATTGGATCATGTAAGTTAAAATCTGGATTGCTTCATTGAAAAATTTAGTTTCAAGCTAAATTTGTTTGTTAAGTTTTTAGAATTGAACTTGAACAAAGATTGTTTAAGTCCAAAGTTAATAGGTCTGAAGCTTCATTGTAGACAAAAATGTATTTATCAAGTTTTCAAACTTATTAAAAAATTATAACGAAGAAAAGAAATAAAATTTTATTAAGCAACAAGAATTTTTTCAATGAACTTATAAAACAATTTCTTTTGATGAGATACTAAAATTCATAAAATATTAAAATAAATAAAGTAAAGTTGGACTAATAAAGAAAGGATTTACATGATATCTGATAGAAAGAAATCTTTATATAGATTAATTGTGATATTGTGATTTAAGTAAAAGAAATTAAGTGATACTTTACTTTCTTTCAACTTTGAAAGTATTGATAGATACTATTAAAAAACAAATATTATAAATCAATTAAGCATGTTAATTAAAAAAATATCAAAAAATAAAATAAAATTAAGTCTTTTGAAGTATTGAAAAATGGATATATTTTGTTTGTCAAGTTTTAAAACTTGCTAGGAAATTTTAAGAATGTTTTTGCAAGTTTTTAAATTTATGAAATAGGTTTAAAATAGACCTGAAACAACTTAATGTCTGAAAAATTTTAATGAATTGGGCTTGAACGAAAAATCTTAGGCTTAAATGAGAAGACCTGAAGCTCGAGCTCAAAATTTTTTTAACCATACACCATGTGATATTGCTTCAAAACAAGAAACGAACTCAACCTCCATAATATATGTAACAATTAATGATTGCTTAACACTTTTCCAAGATATGGTTGTTTCAGCAAACATGAAAATGTATCCAAACATTGATTTCTTAAATCAACACAACCAATGAAATTTGAATCAAAGTAACCAACTACTTCCAAATTATTAGTTCGTCTATACATAAGCTTGTATTCTTCAAGTTCTAAAAGGTATCATATCACTTTCTTTGTAGTTGTCCAGTGGTTTATATTAGGGTTACTCTGATATCTCCCTAACATCCCAATTAAGGAATATCATTTTTCATATAAGCTTCTTTCTCTAGATCCCTATTAAGGAATGTCATTTTTACATTCATTTGATGAAGTTCTAAGTCAAAATGGGCAACCAATGTCATAATAACACGAAAAAAAAATCCTTCTTTGATCCAAGAAAAATGTTTTATGTAAATGACTCTCTCTTTTTCAATGAAACCTTTAGCAACGAGTCTTATTTTATATCTTTCAATGTTACCTAATAAACATTTATTTGTCTTAAATACCCATTTACACCTAATGGCTTTTACCCTGTTAGGTAACTTGACAAGATTCTAGACTTCATTACTTTTCATAGATCTCATCTCATCTTTTATGACATTGTAGCACAAAGTAGAGTTACTGTAATTTATTGCTTGTGAAAACATTACAGAATCATCTTTGACTCTAAAATTATAGTAAGCTTCTTATGGAAACAATATGTAATCATTAGAATTAGTTGTTTTCCTTACTCTAGTTTATATTTTTAATGTTGTATCAACATCCTCCTATGAAGTATATTGTACAACTGGTTGCTTAATAGTATTGAAAATTGTTGAACAATTGAATCTACTAGATTGTTATTAATGGCTTGTGAAATTTGAATCCTTAAGTCTAATTTCTTTTCATGTGAATTATACACTCTTACTTCAAACAAGTGCCCTCAAACACACATATTGCAAACTTGGTTTCCAACTTTTAAATAACTCAAATGGTGTTATAGAAACAATCTTGATTGGAACTCGGTTTAATATATATATTGTCATTTTAAGAGCTTCAATCCACAATGATTTAATAAGTTTGGAGCTACCAAACATACTTTACACCATGTTCAACAAAGTTTGGTTTCTTCTTTCTGTTACACTATTTTAGTCAAATAGCTAGGCATAATGTATTACGAAGCAATCTCATTCTCTTCAAGAAACCTTGCAAATGGATTAAGTGTTTGTCCATCTTGAGTGTATCTATCATAATATTCTCCATCTCTATTTGATCTCATGATCTTAATTTATTTTCTACATTATTTCTCTACTTCTGCCTTGAAAACCTCAAAGACATCTAATGCTTCATTTTTGTTAGGAAGCATGTAGAGATACATATATCACGAATAACCATCAATAAAAGAAATGAAGTATTTCTGACTATAAGCATTTATATCCTAACATTAAATATATGTATATATAATCTCTAATATGTTTGAACTTCTTCTGACTCCTTTCTCTGACTTATTGGTTTGTTCTTCTTTTATGCAATCCACACAAGTATCAAAGTCAGTAAAATACAGAGTATTAAGTACTTTATCATTTACTAACCTTTTAATTTTCTCTATGGAGATATGTCTTAATCTTTGATGCCACAACATAGAGAAATTTTCATTCATAACACTTCAATTAATGCCAATATTATTTTGAACGTGCATTAAATTAATTGAAATATTGTTTTGTAAATAAATTTAGAACAAACCATTAGACAATGTACCATTCCCTATAACCGAAGTTTTATAAAACAAACTAAATATTGTATAATAAAATGTAAAGGAACATCCAAAAAGTACAAATCTTGAAATTAAAGTCAAGTTTCTAAAGAAACCTAGGAATATCAAAAGTGCGTTCTAAATCTAATAAAAAATCAATAGTTAAAATTAATCTGCATGTTCCAACTGCTTCCACATATGAATGTATCTTGTTTCTTGACTAGATGTTTTGTTCACTAGCCATTGGCTTCCTTCAATTTAGAAAACCTTGCAAGATATTTGAAACATAGATTATAAAACTAGAATCAATCTACCAAGTGTTATGATAAACATCAACCATATTAGATTCATAACATACATGGGAGATTGGATTACCTTCCTTTTTAAGCCAAGCTTTAAATTTATAACCGTCCTTTCTTATTATAGAAAAAAACATGTGAAGTCCTTCTTGAATTCAGGAAATGATATTATTTTCTTTCCCTTATGCTTAGCTTGCTTTTTATTTTTCATCTTTCATTGTGTTACCAAATGTGTAGTTTCACTTATTTCCATCAACAACCTTCCTTCCTCTTATACACGCATGGTCAAAAGTTCATTAGTTGACCATTTTTCCTTACATGTGTTATAAAAGTTTTTGAAAGGTCAATATTGTTATGGAAGTAAATTTAATAGGAAATGCACAAGGAAAGACTTAGTAAGTTGAGTCATTATATCCCTTATTTGCATGATGTGCTTACGCACACCTCTAACACTAGTAAGCTTCATCAATGTAAACGTTTTCATAAGGGTGCTGGAAAGGGCCTTATTTGAAGACTCAAATTGTTCATCAATAGCCTTTTATAATTCCCTGATATTGGTACCCTAGAGATTTAACTATGTATACTAGCAAATATATGTATCTTGGTGAACATCGTAAGCAACAAGATCACTCCCATCATTTATATATGGCAATATCAATTGAAGTGTTAGTTTCTGTAGGTGTAGGTGATTCATCGTTCCTAATGGCATAATCAATATTCATACACATTAAGTAAAGAAGAACTCTTTCCTTCCTAGTTTTATAATTATCACCACTCAAAAAAATGAATATTACATATGTCATCAAAGAAATTCATAAATTAAATAACTACAAATAAATATAAATATATATACTTATGTCACAAAATTTAGGTAGACAAATATATATATCGTATTTTACCAATATATAAACATGCTATATGCATATGAACCAAGTTACATAAATATTGCGTGTGGGCTGAAATTTTAATTTATACAGGTTTATATACATAAATAAAACTCTATAATGAATTTATCAATTTATATTCCTTTTCTTAATTCCTATAAATAGATTAAGAAAAATAATTTACTATTTCATCATAATTAATCACATAAATATAATAAAAAGTTTTATGGGATAAAATTCATCATATTTACAATGATTGATCATAATTGCAGTCATATAACTAGGGTTGGATTCGAGCTGAACCAAACGCAAACAGTAACATGTTCGTGTTCGGGCTTGTTTCGTACTGTTCGGGTTTGGGGTCATATTCGTGTTCATTGAACATTTTTTATAAAGTTCGTATTCGTATTCGATTCGTATAATTAAGTTCGTATTCGTATTTGGTTCGTATAATTCTTTTTTATATTTATTAAAAATTATAATTAATACAAATAATTAATAAAATTTAATTAAAAAATTATTATTTTAAGTTCGAGTTCGTGTTCGGTTCGCATAGTTCGTGTTCGTTGAATTTTAAAATTGCTGTTCGCGTTCGTATTCGTGTTCGGATTCGTTCGGCTCGTTTCGGGCTCGTTCGAGCCAAACTAAAAAACGAACCTGAACACGTTCGGTTCGAATCCAGCCCTACATATAACTATATGTGATATCAAGATACTTAATGTATAATATTCTATAATTAATCAAAGTCATATTAGTAGTATGGCATATTTTATGTATACACTCATTAAGAATATCATTTTAAAATAATTTCATCTAAGCCTCAATTATGCATATATTAATTTGTATAATAAATCATAATAGGAATTTATTTATATAACAAATACTGTATAAATTGGATTAATAAGATGAAATAATCAAATTTCCAGACCAATTATGGATAGCAAATTCTAAATAAATATAAATTCTGTAAAAACAGATTTAGTAAAACAAAACATTTGCTAATCCAAAAATAAGTAACCCATTTATATCATTAAATGAACAATAATAGATCACATGTCATGTCATGTGCTGCTAAATAACAAAATTTATAAACAGAATAAAAATGACATGTTGGCTGAAGTTTGTCCTTGTCCTTGACCTTGAATTGGGTCTTGTTTTGGATTCATCCATATGAATAATAAAATCACCTAAATATGTTGAAATTTTCAGTTTTTAAATTTCAATCCCTTTCAATTATTATTTCATCCTAAAAATGCCTAAAAAGAATTTTCTCACTCTAAAGAAAATTTGGGTTTACATTAATTTCAACCAAAATGCCAAAAAAGGCAAAAAAAATTACTTTGATACCAAATGTTAGACATAAAAACAATTGTAGATGATAAAATCGAATTATAATTTTAAAACATTTAATTTAATATTATGTTAGATATAAATAAATAATTGTGAATTATTTTTCCAATCCAAAGTTTAGTCAAAGAATTTTTATTTTTATTTTTTATAGCGTAAATAACACTCTCTCATTTCAAATCACTCGGCTTTAAAATCTGAAAGGGGAAAAACAAAATAATAAATTTATTATCCATTAATTTTGGATTCAAAAAAAAAAAAAAAAAAAACTAACTCCTTTACATGTCAAATATAAACATTCTAAACACAATAATTTGACCCTTGAAAGGTTTTAAACCTATAAATCAATTCCGGAAGTCTTTGGAAAATACTCGTCACAATGATGCTCATTCAAAAATTGTGATACTCACCTTTGTGAATTTTGAAAACATATTATAGTTTTAATAGTTTTTGACATAATATTTACAATCTTAATATATTATATTTTATTTAGTTCTTTTATGGTCTAAATATCATTTTTTAAAATATCAAGGATCATATTAAAATTTTAAAAATTTAAAATACAATCCCTCCTCATTTTTTATTTACAAGAACTCTTGAAAATTGTTTTGATAACCCTAATATTTTTAAAATTTAAAATTTATCTTTTAAACACACAATTAAGTGTTATTGACACTACTAGTACAAATACAATTGTCATTTATCAGCCTTCATGGTTTGAAACCGGAAAGAGAGGAAGAAGTGGTGAGGACAGAAGGAAAGAGAGGAATAAATGAATTGTTATATAACTAGAATATTGAAAGAGTTTTTTTTTTTAATTTATTTTTTTAATTTTTAACTTTATTATTATAATACTAATATTATTTATTTTTTATTAAAGTATATATTAGTTATTTCACGAAAAATGTAAATAAAATTGATAAGAATTTGATTAAGGGGCGGATATTTAGCTTTTTAAAAGTTTTTGGGAGGAAATGTTAGTTAGGAAAACCGTGCGGGGGGGAAGTGGGGGAAGTTGTTTGGCCTTATAAGAACTTCCTTAATTACATCATGTTTCACGAGCTATGGCTATTCCCTCCCTCGGTGAGGCTGGAGAGTGGAGACATGACCTGCACTAGAAACCCACTCCAACCACGTCAACAATGGGGGCGAATTTTCCTCATCTCATCTAAATCTAATTTTCCTTCCTGCCGATTTTCTTTCTTTAATTTTACTTTGACTTCATTTCATAGGAAAGTACTACAAGCCAAACCACTTCGTGTTAATTGCGTGACCGCCTGTAATCTCAAGTTGAATATTGAAAAAATGGCCACGCCAATGTCAGCTTACGCACTTTGACTACACAATTTTCAAACTACTCCCGTCACCCCCCCTCTATTTTTCTTCTTTTTTCGTCAACATATAAATTATATTCACTCCCAATTTCATGAAAAAGAGATGTCCACGTGACGCGAGGACGGACGGCACGTGCAACAAGACGATTCCGTTTATGATAATGTCATTGATTACTCTTCCTTCCGTGTTGAACTGTTAAGGTAGGCAGGCGAGCAGCTACGCCCCTGCCGTTGATGCCGCTTGATGCTCGACACGTGTTCCATTAGTTGTGGCGTGACGGTTGGACCACGCCATTTTTATCACCCATTCGATACTCGACACGTGTGCTCGTTGTGTACATTGGACTGTCACTCTAGCCTTAACCTATTTCATCAATAATATACTTTATAGGATGCGACCGTTTACTTTCACCAACAACCTCCAACGCCCTCTCTTTCTTATTTTCATTCACGTCCCTTCACTTTTAGTTTTTACGTTTTTTCCTATAATATTTTACAAATTTCTTCTTTGACTGGACTTTTGACCTCTGGCCGGCTGGCTGGCTGGCTGGCTACTCACAATTACCCTTCCTATTTACATAAATAAACACCTATTGTGCTTTGCACGTTCAAATCTAGCCTGTCCTCACTTTGCTTCCACCCCTTAAGGATCGGCGCAAGTGTTTTCCTTATTTATAAAACAATCTTTTAAATAATATTTAATATTTAAATAAAAAAATTCTTGCTTTGTTAAACTGTTGAGTATTTTTTTTCTTATTTATGTAACAATTTATTTAAAAAATTATTAAAAATTGAGCATAATTTATTGTAGTCAAATTCCAATGCGACAAAACCCAAATTCCAGAATATATTCTTAAATAATAAAATGCATATCTTTTTCTTCTTAATATCAACATATAATTGACGCGAAGAAATATAATATATGAATTAAAAATTATTAAATGGAAACTTTCAATGATAATCCACGCTACAGGGACTAAAAATAAAAATAATGGAAACAACTACGATCTGACTAGTTCCGACGCGGTTTATTTGGATTGAATTTTTAATATTTTACTATTAAATTGTTCATATTTTTAAGAGTTTTTAAATAAATAATGTATATATTATTGATGGGATGACCCATGAACATTAAAACATTGAAAGTAGGAAGGAAATCGTGTTTCCAATTATTTGATTAAAAAATTATTTTAGAAATTGCATGAAATATTATTTTATTATTGAAAAATAAATTCTTTATTTAAAAATTTGTGAATATTTTTCAAAATAGAAAAAAAAAAAAAAAGTCTTAGTCAATGCTATTATTACCTTTTGGACTCGGTAGCCATCTAATAATTGAAGGAAAGGAAATCCTTTCAGTCTTCAGAGGGTTACTTTTAAATTTTTCAAAACATGATGGGTTTTGAGAAATATCTTAGAATAAAGTGCGGAGAAAGGAAAATAAGCAAAAATGTAGGCAGAACAGGACGCCAATTGGAAAATAACAGAAACATAAATTTAATGAGAAAAAGATTTAAATGTTTTTTCAAAAAATCTAAAGGGACCCACCTCCCACCACTATTTGGCACCAAACGCCGCGCGGTCATCGCTTCACACCGAGAGAAATCGAGAGATTTTGACTTCGCTCCTTCGACTTATTTATCATCGACGATCTCTTTAACACCGAACTTCAACTCAACTCGCCTCAGAGACTCAGATTCAGGAGGTGAGTTGAGCAGGAACGCGTCAATTCATATAAACGAAAGTTCACTTTAAATCAATCTTCACATTTCATTTTCTCATCATTATTTTTTGTTCTTTTACATATTTTTCTGCTTCCACTTCACCTTTTTTCTTTTTCCTTCACAAAATTCTCCTCCTCCTCCTCCTCCTTCTCTTCTGAGCCATGGCCGAGGCTAACTGTTTCACCTCGCTTTATGTTTTGCTAATGTTATTGTGCTGCGCCTCGTGTTCGTTCGGGTTCGGTACTTTCGGCTTTAGCATCCATCACCGTTTCTCGGATCCGGTGAAGGGGATCATGGCCGTTGATGACTTACCGGAGAAAGGAAGTTTCTCTTACTACTCTGCTCTGGCCCATCGTGACCGCGTGTTTCATGTTCGTGGCCGTGGACTTGCAACGGAAACTGATCAAACGCAGTTAACTTTTGATTCTGGAAACGAGACTTACCGACTCAATTCCCTTGGATTGTATGTTAATCTTTTCTTTCTATTTCATATTTGAACTGTTGGAATTGCAACTTCGATGGTTGGAGGAGAACTGTAGTGGGGATCTGTTGGCTAAAGCACTCAACTTATTTAAGTCAAATTGCTTGTTTCTTATATTTAGGAAGCCATTTTTTAAAACTATGTTTGTAAATGGAAATTAAATTTTTATTAATTTAAAAAAATAAAAGCCACAAGTTTAAGAGTTTGAGGGAGAAGCTAAAACAATAAGAATTCATGATATAAGAACATAATTATATTTATTTTTTTAAGCAAACACGTCTATTATATTAAAGGCTTTTTATTTTTTTAAAGTAGATAATATTTCAAATGGATATTTCACTATTTCTTTCTTTCTTAGTTTGAAGCTTATAAATTTATTGCACGGAAAATGAAATGCTAATCTCTCTCTTTTTCTCTCTGTGTTCTTGCCAACAATAATATTATTGTGGAATTACTAATGGCTCACATATATATTTTGAATTTTAGTTTATATTACGCCAATGTTTCGTTGGGCACACCAGCTTTGTCGTATATGGTGGCGCTGGACACCGGCAGTGACCTGTTCTGGTTACCATGTGATTGTAGCAGTTGTGTTCGTGGCTTGAATTCTACATCTGGGGTATTCTATTTGCTTTGAATGTTTGTTGTTACTTATATTTAGAGGGTGCGTTTTAAATTTTAAGATTTCAGTTTGATTTTGACAATTTATATCTTAATGGCTGTTATGAACTACCATAAACATTTCAGGTTCATTTTTGTTAAAATTTTTAATATCAAATGAATACTTTTAGAACTTGGGAAGCATCTGGAAAGTTATCCAAATGTATCTTTGGTTGGAATTTTTTTTTTTTTTCTTTGAAACAAGTTGGGAATTGTTTGTTGAACACTCTCTCGGTTTTCTATTTTACTAGAAAATGCAAGAAAAATTGATGCATGTGAACAAATTATATGCTACATACAGAGAGGTTGGAAAAAATATATTTTTTTTGTCTATATATATTCTACAGTCTAATGCAATTTTTTTCATATAGGTAATAGAACTGAATATCTACAGCCCTAATGCATCATCAACAAGTTCAAAGGTTTCTTGTAACAACTCCTTATGTGAAACCCAAACCCAATGTGCCTCAGCTACCAGTAATTGTCCTTATCAAGTTCGTTATATTTCTGAAGGCACTTCATCAACTGGATACTTGGTTGAGGATGTACTGCACTTGATCTCAAATGATAATAAATCTAAAGCTGTTAATCCTCAGATTACTTTTGGGTAGGAAATGTTCTTTATTTGCTGCTTTTATGTTGCAAAGTTCACCAAAATAAAAAATTTAAATCATCTACATGGTTTTGGTGCATAAAAATTCCACTGCTAAATTATTGATGGTGAAGATTATATGGCTCTTGTCCTTGGGATTATTACTTCCTATGAATGGAATCTTAATTTTGTTAGAGCTAAGATTATTGATTCTCCAATTTATACCAAATGTAATGTTACGTTATGAACTGTAGGAGGGATTTAAAAAATTCATCCAAAGCTCGTTGAGTTATACACACACACACACACAAATATATGTCTGTATATTCTTTCTTGTAAATTTATGTCACTTCCAATTAAATTCAGATTTGCTACCATATTGCAGCTGTGGTCGCGTTCAAACTGGCTCATTTTTGACTGGTGCAGCTCCTAATGGTCTATTTGGGCTTGGTATGGACAAGCAATCAGTTCCTAGCATCTTAACAAGTCAGGGACTAATACCAAATTCCTTTTCCATGTGCTTTGCGATTGATGGTCTTGGGAGAATCAGCTTTGGAGACCAAGGCAGCTCAGGCCAAGGAGAAACACCGTTTTCTCTTAGTCAATCACAGTAAGTGATCATTTTGATCTTCCTTTCTCTGGTCCATTTGGTCTACAATTAAAGGGAAATTTGCTAATCTTCTTGTATTGAAATTTTTTATCAGTCCAACATACAATATTACCATCACTAAAATTGATGTTGGGGGTTCTGCTGCCAATCTGGAATTTAATGCAATCTTTGATTCTGGTACCTCTTTTACATACTTAAATGACCCAGCTTATACACAAATTTCTGACAGTGTAAGTAATTTAAATAATTGTTTTTCAATTTTTATATAAAGTTTCAGCTTACAATCTAAAACTTATAGTGTGTTTTCTGTTTTGACAGTTTAATAACTTGGCACAAGAAAAACGATTTACGACCACAATCTCTGACCTCCCTTTTGACTATTGTTATGTCTTAAGGTCATTTCTACATAAGACTACTTTGTATTGGTTTTTTCCTTTTGAAATCAATCACTAACTTTCTCTTTACTTGCAAGCAGCTCAAATCAATCTAGCTTTAATTATCCAACTGTGAATTTAACAATGAAAGGTGGTGACCCATTTTACGTCAATGATCCAATAGTAATCGTTGCCACCTCTGATGTAAGCTCTCACTTTTACTGCAATGATTTTGACTTTGGTTTTCACACTCATGATGAAAATCTTTATTTTGTTTTTCAGGGTACCAATTTGTATTGTCTTGGTGTTGTCAAAAGTGATGATGTGAACATAATTGGGCGTGAGTACTTTGTTTGCACAACTGTTTCTTTTTTTGACTGTTCAATTGGTGTTTTGGCTTTCCCTTGACTTATCATTTGTCAAATTCAACTAACTCAATTTCATTCTCTTTTGAAAACACTTGAGATGATTACTTTATGCTTGTGGAAGTTCCTCCTTGTAAGCTTGCCTAATATTTTTTAGTAACAAATTTTGGTCTTTTATCAAAAGCAAAGAAGAGGAAAAGTGATTGGGAAATAGTTGAACAAACTGTAAAATAGCTTGTAACTTCATTTTACTATTTTTTATCTGTCTTTGTTTCTTTTTGCTGTAGCGGCAATCAAACAATCTAGTTGTCTCATATTTGTAGTAACTTTCTGAAAAAAATAATTAAATGTGAGTTTAAATTGAAAATGCTGCCTGGAGATCTAATCAAAACTGTTACTATGACTTGGCTTTAGAACTTTATATGCTGATCACTGTAATGTATCTTACAAGTATCCATTTAGGAATTGTTGCTTATAGTAATGATCTTTTTTTTTTTTTTTTTCATTTGATCCAGAAAACTTCATGACTGGTTATAATGTCGTCTTCAATCGAGATAAGAATGTTTTGGGTTGGGCGCCCTCAAACTGTGAGTATTTTCCCATATAAAGTAGACTTTCATGGTTTACATCTTCTTTCTTTTGAACACTTTTAGTGAAACCTGGAAACATATATGCATGTTCTTCTCAGGTTACGATGAAATCAGTACCAGCATTTTGCCAATTAGCCCTCCTACAAATTCTGCAATTCCACCAGCTACTGCTGTCAATCCGGAAGCCAGAACTGGGAACAATAGTAACACTACAATATCAGCACCACCTGCCGGAAGTCATTCAACTAAGTTGCACCCTTTCACTTGTGCTCTTATGATGCTTCTTATTTCCTTTTTATTCTGATCCTTTTTAACTTATCCTGAGAATTTCTTTTAACCCGGTATCATATTGGTATTACTGGCCATTTTTCCCTGGAAAAATGACATGCCCTTGGAAGCATTATTTCCTTATTTTTTCTGAGCTGGTACTATTTATAAACATGTGGTTGTATATATGTCGGCTGTACGAAGAGAGATCGGACAGACCAGTAGGATAGATACTCCGCATTTGGCAGGTTGTTTGAATGAATTTCCATTTATTATATTGTTATATAATATTATTATTTGTTCAACTGCCTTTCGATTTTTTTTCTAAATTTCCTGATAATCTTTATAAGAATCAGCCCTCCGACCTCACAATGGAACACTGTAAGTACATAATTTTGAATACATATAATCTTGAACTTTATTTGAAAGAAACTACTGTTGATGACAACACACAGCAACAGGCAGCTATGACAAAATCATTCCAAGAGTTCGGTTTAGCTGTTTCAATAGTAGTTTGTACCTAGTTGAATGATGAAAGTTTAAAAAAAAAAAAAAATTGATAAACTTGTTAATTAGCAAAGCAAACAGCTATACATAGAAGGCGAGAAAGCACGTTTTATCGTGTAAATTTTGCGTAATGTACTATCACTCTGTGACTCTTATATTATGTAGTTGATGATAACCACTGAATGAGGTACCATCCAAATGCTTTTTACCAGCGGGCAACTTCAAAATGCAAATAAAAAAGGATTTCAAAAGAATGAGTTTAATAAGTTAACAAGAAGAATGGCAATAAAATAAGCCAATGGTCCCATGTGAAACTCTCTTAGCATCTCAATTTCCACTATACGAAACACCCCTTCCATTCCATTGTTCATTTTCTTGTGACTTTGGTCTTCTTCTTTACGGGTTGATAAATATCCTTTTCTTCAACATCTATAGATGACAATTTATGTTTCTTACCATTGGAGGGCAACTGAACTTGCTGGGATTTCATCTTGACCGATCGAACCAATGAAGACAACTCATGCTTTTCCCTCTTTGAAGGAGAAACATTGGACTTCATGGGCATGGTTGTCTCAGCATCAGTAGATGGTAAATTACTAGGTTTATTATCCACCAATTCTCTCGAGTCAGTCTTCTGCTGCCTCTGTGCTACCTGCCGAGCATAAGCTGCACTTCTGCAAAGCACAGAACTAGAAGACTCAGCTCCAATACCATAAATTTAAACTCTACAATATGTTGAAGAGTTAAAACACGACAATTATATTATTAAGTGAAAGAAAGTCAATTTAGAAGAACATGAACATCAAAATCAAGTACTGTCTTTGGGTCACAAAAGTGATTCTGATTCAAAAAACTCCTCTTTTATAATGGATTTAAAATTGGTTTCGAATTGTTCATACCTTTTGAACTGTGGATCAGTAGGATCCAAAGCATATAGAGGAGAAGTGAACAAAGCTGAAAACCGTGGATCTTCATAGTCCACGGTAGGTATTTTGTCTTCATTTGGAACTTCGTTTCTCTTTTTCCCTTTGGACTTCTTAGGCTTCAAATTATATCCCTTCAATCCATTATCCATCCCCTTATCATCAGCCAATAATAACTCAAGCTCTGCCATGCTTGCATGTGCTTCTACATCTGTATTTTGATGTTGCTTTCCGTCTTTTTCACCTTTACTCTGAGATGCCTTTTTACTCTTTTTAACTGAAGGCTCCTCAACAAAAAAATCGTCTGCTTCTTCGACTGCCTCTTGATCAGTATCACTACTCTCCTCATCTGATGAATACTTTGATTTATTTTTCCTGGCCTTCTTTTTCTCACGCCTTTTTCTGAGATAGGCCTCCCAAACTGTTTCTGACTTCTTATCCTTCTTTTCCAAAATGCGCTTGCTTATATCCTCCAAGCCAGTATTGAAAGTGACTTCCATATCCTGGCCATCCTCCTCATCATCTTCATTTGAACCATCACCAGACTGGAGCAAAGCACGGTACATATCTCTTTTTTTACTCCTTTTATCAGATTGCCCCTCTGTGACCTTATCATCTTCATCATCACTTTCACTCTCTTCAGAAGCCAAAAACTCCTTTATTTCCAATTCAGCTAGCTGCATGAAAACAGACAGTATCAAAGGACATCTACATCAAGAAATTTGAACAAGATGTAAAGGGGAAACGTTATTTCCTTCACTTATATCTATACTCCTTTTGTGAGGCTCACTGTTGCTTTCATAAATGTCATTTTTGTTATCCATAGTACCATCATTTTCTCTAACATAAAAATATCATGGCCTATCAAAGACTGACAAATAAACCATGCAACATGGAGAAATGCATCAAATTATGGAAACATTTTGATTCAAACAACACTAATATGTAGGTCAATATTTGTTTGTATCCTTCCTATTGAAATGATTGTCAGCTATATGGCCGAATAAAAAAGAGTACAAACAATTGAAAAACACAAGTTGTTGACTCATTCTACCCTAAATCCCAAAGAGGACGAAAAAGTAGTGTCCCGGGACAACAAGTAGTCCATAGAGATGGAAGACAGACAAATATGACATTGAGCCTTAGCTACCATCCTTACATTCAAAGACTGTATAAGTAAATTATATGTGATCTTGAAGAACTGACAACATCAATACAGTTATCGCAGACAAACAGGCTAAAACTTCAGTCTCAAAGGAACGTTTAAAGGCAGTAAAAAGAAACTGATCACTAAAGTACAATAACTATCTTATATTCTATTAGACTAAAATTTCACAAGAATTAAAAGAAAAATAAAAGAAAAATCATCATAAATCTACTCGTAACAAATTCTAGATTAAACATACCAACCTGATCAGCATTATATTTTCGTTTCAAGGTCTTTGAACGCTCTGCTTCATCATCATCCCAAGAAAGATGAACATTACTATGTTGCAATGCTTTGGTATAAAAATTTAAACCCCCATAGTCTGTAGGAGCCTGAACAAAGACAAGGTTTATCAAATAACTCTACTTTTATTAGCACCTCACAATCATATGGCAAAAATACATACCTCTCTTGCAACATCACGAGGTGAATGTTTAAATTCCATAGAGTCAGGAATAAATCTCAAATCTAGCTTGTTTGATGATCTTTCAAACTCAATTCCATCACAAGCTTTGTAAAGGTAGTCTGCTGTGGCACTAGAATCACATTCCACAACAGCATAGTAGTACCTGGGAGAAAACAATATGTACTTTTACAAATACTTTATAAAAGAAAGAGAAAAACAACAGGTATTATACATTAAACAAGACAACATTTCATTCATTCAGTCAAGTAAAGCAGTTTTTTAAATTGAGCAATGATACAAATCTCAAAATGAATTCAAAAATCTCATCTCAAATGATGCATTCTTACTCCTCACTGACTTATAAATTAAAAAATAATAAATTGATGAGATAAGTGACATGGTAATACTATAAACAATGGCACAAAACTTGGGATGCAAATTTCGTACACTACTTGGGGACATGTAGTATGTAGTATTCTCTTTTTAAAATGACAAGCTAGGAAAAAAATTACAAAACATTGTGAACTCACAGCTTCATAGGCATCTATATTTGAATAAAGCTCAACGCAGACACAAATGGTATTCAAAAGCCCAAATTATGAGTAACGTGGATTACAAAATCCTCATATAAGGGGCATACATTCATCTAGCAAACTATTTATCCATACAGGGCTAATATGGGAAGATATAACTATAATCTATAGAATCCTCTAGAAAGTGAAGAAAGTTGCTACTAAATGAGACAAACTTACTTTATGTTAACTGAGAAAAAATCACTGTGGTTAAGATCAAAAGACTAATTTATAAGCTATGCCAAGTTCAAAAATAACCTGGAGGTTTGATGACTAAAATATTGGGAACATACGACAGAACAAGGAAAAAAAATAATCACCTGAGTCTACTTTTCTCATAAGCAAGCAATTTCTGAGGGTCAATTTCATCATTGTCTTCTTCATCACTGTTTTTATCTTCATCATCAAATAGACCAATAGGGCCATGAATTTCCTCCTCTTTCATTCGCTGAATTCCAAATTCAGATGGATATACAGCCACAGAGAGAATTTGTCCCTCTTTCGGAAGGAATGAACTCAATATAACATACAAATCAACTGCCTACATTACCAAAACCAAAAACTTGAGCATAAATACAAGAAGAAAATTATCCCTTTTTTATCAGGATTCACAGAATTTAAAGTTAAAAATCTTTTTCTTGTGTACCTTAACATGTCTCCAATCCATATTAACAACAGCTAACCTGCGCGTTTCTTTCTCAATTTCTGGTATAGCTTCCTGCTGTTCAACAAAATAAATCCAATGAATTTTATATAAAACATCCAAATGTTGGACTTCAAAGTTTTTAACAATACAAACAGAAAAGTTTTGCAGCTCGATAAACTTTACACAATCGATTCAAATTTTACCTCCTCCTCAGGCCCTTCACTCTCATAAACATCCTCTTCTTCGTCAGAACTACTCTCATCCACGTCATCATCCTCATCCTCCGACTCAGTCTTTATGGCCACGTCATCAGATTCCTCCAATTCACTTTCACTCTCTGATCCTTCCTCATCCTCTTCTTTCTTTTTATTTTCTTCTTCGATTTTGTAATAATGTCGCAGAGAATTGTCAGAGCCTTTGTTCTTCCCTTTAGGTCTGCCTCTTTTGTCGGATGGAGCCGTAGATGACGCAAAGTTCTTGTCGGTGAACATGCGGTTGAATCGAGAATCGATCTCCACTTTCGATTTTTGCTTCGGCACATTCTGGAACCTAGGGTCTGAGTGGAGGGACGCGAATCGAGAGTCCGTGATGATCTTCTTCTTGTTATCATTATCATCTGAATCATCCTTTTGCTTACTCTTTCTTTTACTTCTGTTTTCGGAGCCCATGTTTTAGTTTCTAGGGTTTTGAATATGAGCAGAGACAGCAAATGGAACCTGTGAAGCAGAGGAAAAACGTCAGTTCATTGTTGCGGGGGCTTTAGGGTTTAACAAAATTAGTCGACGACACGGGTTGTTTGGATACGGGAGTATGTTGTCTGCGCCTCTACGAAATAGATAATTTTTAAATTAAGCCAAGGGACTGGTGCTCAACGAAGCTTTTAGTCAATTTAATTTTTAAATTTTAAATATTTATCTAATGATTAAAATTTTTTTATCAAAAAATTAAATTTTAACGATTAAAAATATAATTTTAATAAAAATTCAAATAAATAAAATAATAAAAAAAATTTATATTATAAATAAAAAAATTAAAATATAATAAAAAAATTTTATATTTTTAAACATAGCCGATAAGAATGGTCGGACAATAGTCATTTATTTTCCAATATATATATATTTTTTTGGTAATTAGTTTTCCAATATTCCATCAAGTCGTCAAGGACATTTTTATATCCCTTGACACTACCGTTAACCTTTTTTTTTGGGGCCAAATAACATATCCCCACCCAAGGTTTCCTTAGACAACATGCCCACCCAAACACTCTTTAAAAAACCAAATATATTCTTGTTAATCAAAGTTAAATTTAACTTTTTATCTTTTTATATAAAAATTAAAAAAATAAAATTAATTTTATAAAAATAAATAAAATAACAACTAATATTAAATTTTAATAAAAATTTAAAAATAAAAAAACAGTTATCGCCACTAAAAATGATAATCACTGTTAATCTAACTAGATAACAAAAAATAATAATTTGATCATATTAACAACTGATTTAATCATTTCTATTATCAAAAATAATAAAAAATAATCGATTTCAAACGTATCGATTATTTTTTATTATTGAAACCACCAAATTTAATCGTTAATAGAATTAAAATATCATTTTCAATCATCTTATTAAGTTAATGATGACTACTACCACTAATGATGTTGTTGATTGCAACAACTCCCTTTTTAATTTTTATAATTTATTATTATTATAATATTAATATTATTAAATATTAAAATTTATTGTAATATTTATATTTTTTATTTTTGCATGAAAAAGTATTTTAATTGTTTTAATAAAAATGTTGGTAAAATTTGAAAAAATTTTGTTAGGGGATGGAACATTGATTTCTTTAAAAAGTTTTGTCCTTGGGTAGGGCAGAGTCGTTTAGTCCTTTTTTAATTATTTTTTCCTTAAGGGCTTATAAGGTAAACATAAGCCACCTTAAGTAACGGCGGTTATGTTGACGTAGACGGAGAAAGGGCTTACGTTTCAAATCATCACTGTAACACACATTACAGTCAATTAACAGAATATACATACATTACAGTCATTCCAGAAAATTAATAAAAGCAATCAAGTCATACATTGGCATTTTTTTTTCTTTTTTCTTTTCTTACACATAGGCAGCTAAACTAGTTGAAATATTTACAAACAATCTCAAATTGCTTTGACTTCATCTCAAGTACCCTAAGAATTGAAGCAAAGTCATACTTTTCTATCTTTGAAGGCCCTATATCAGAAATGTTTACCCCAGTAGCAACTGGTTCTCTTTGATCAATATTTTGTTGCCCTTGTGATACTTGCAAAGCATATGTTGCACTCCTACAATACACAGGACTTTGTTTCATACTAAGCCTCAATAAATGTTGAAACATGCCATAAAATTCACTAACGGAAAGAAAGATAATTAAAACTATACAGTATATTGAAGGGTTAAAATATAACCCAAAAAAAAAAAAAAAAAAAAACCCATAAACAGAAAGAAAGAATATCTGGAAGGGCAATATCATCTAATTAAGACAAAATCAAGTGTTTTCTTCAATATGCATGTATGTACTTTCTTTTAGTCTAAGAAAGTATTTTAATCCATATTAATTCCTGTTTTAGAATGAAAGCGAAATTGATTTTGGATCTGTATATGCTAATACCTTTTGAGCAGTGGATTAGTGGGATCCAATTCAGCCAGCTGCAAGAAAACAGATGGTATAAGTCTGGAAGAGACAATAAAATAACCCCTTGAAGAAGACACAGATTAGTAAAACATAATGTTCATTCATATTCCACTATTTACAGAAAATACAACATAAAAATAAACTCCATATTATGTTAGACAGACATTGCACAGAATTTTATAAAAGAACCAGAAAAAATATACTTCACAAAAAATTCCAAATCAGGCATACCAACCTGATCAGCTATAAATCTTCGAGAAAAACTCTTTGCTTGAATTGGTGACTTGTCATCCAGAGAAAGAACAAGATTTCTGTCCTCCTCTGATGTTTTAGTATAAAAATCTAAACCCCTATAGTTTGCAGGAACCTGAATAGTAACAAATATTATTAATAGTAAAGATATGCAGGAACAGTTTAGCCATAGACAATAAAATATGAACACTAGTATTTTGCTACTATCATGATATTACTAAATAAGTGCTCTTTTGTTGCCATAAGTATAAAGAAGTTTATTGTGCATATATTTACACATATCTTAGCTCATTTCAATCCTTATGGAAAAATGCGTACCTCTGTTGCAACATCAAGGGGTGGATATTGAAATTCCATATTGTCGGGAATGAATTTCAAAATAAGTTTGATTGATGATCCTTCAAACTCAAGTCCATAACAAGCTTTGTAAAGAAGGTTTGCTGTTGTACTGCAATCACATTCTACTACAGCATAATTATACCTGAAAAAGAGAGAAAACAAAAGTATGAGAACGTTTTATTTCACTTAATTAATTAAGAATGATTTAATGGGGTTAAAATCAATAGATTAATTTATAGGCCATGCCAAAAACTTTTAGTTCTAAAATAAAGCTTGCTTTTATGGATTCATGGACAAAAAATTGATGAATCAACCAAAAAAGTGAATTTATTCCCAACAATATCACTGAGGCTTCTATATCGTAACAGCTATTGTTTTTTCGTGCTTTTAGAGACAAGGATGAGGTGGGATCCCAGTATCACAATGTTGATGAGATTTCTTGTTACTAATTGATGAACGCAATTCAAAGATTTGTGCAGGTTAAGTTATGGCAGCTGTGATAAGGATTTAATAATGAAATTTGACATCCATTACACTGAAAGAGATATGATATGGAGAAAGTGTTAAACACATAGTAGTTTTTTAACATGGTTCAGTTTATTGCTCAAGAATGTACGGCTATGGTTATAACATTAATTGTTTCAAAAGGCTACCCAACAAAGAGAATATAGAGATTACGAAAGAAGGTCCTGAGGAGGATGAAACATAGAAAATCATTCAGAGAATTGTTGGGCCTGAGGGGCTTATTGCCTATCTTATGTTGGGATGAGACTAATCCCGATTGTGGAAGAGAAACCTAGCATGTATTTGTGTGCATTATGTGCCTCTCTCCCACTCTTCCTTTGATAATCCCTTGTATTTATAGGATCCAAATGAGGGATTACAATATTTATTGGTTATTAATTCAATATTTAAATACTAACTTTCTAAATGGTTAGATTGAAGAAAAATTACAATCAAGATTAACACGTAGGGGTAAGCTTGGTCTAGTTTAGTGCGGTTTAAGAAGTTTTTCAAACCAAACTGAAAAAAAAAAAGGGTTAGAAAAAATTTCAAATGATTTTAGTTTTCAAACCCAATCAAACAAAACTGAAAAAATACAATTTGGTCTAGTTTAGATTACGGTTTGAATTTATTAAAAGTCATTTAATTCCAAATATTTCGTACTTAAAAAGAAATTGAATTATTATTATTTAGGACATAAAATAAACATTTAAAATGAATATGAAATGCTCATACAATCAATATTTTAAAAAAATTAACCAAATAAATATAAAAAACAAGTGAGACACTTAATTGCTTATTGAAAAACTTTGTCAAAAACAATTCTATATATATGTATTTAAAAAAATATTGTTTGCAGTTTGGTTTGGTTTGACATCCACTTAAACTGAAACCCAAATTGAAAAGAAAGGTTTGGAAAAATGTCAACTCAAACCAAACCATTTTACAAACCAAACCGTAATTTTTAAATGGTTTAGTTTGGTTTTACAGTTTGAATCGAATTGTGCATAGGCAGAAGACAAAATGGGCCTCAGTTGGCGGGACACGCTCTCTAGTTGAAGCTCAGGTTGTCACTTCTGCTGAAGGTCGCTTCCAGTCTTGTGAGTAGGGATTACCGTAAAAAAAAAAATAATTCTACATACAACTTAAATCTTATTTTACACAACTACTAAAGTTATAGGAATACAATAAAACAATAAAAACAAAGATAATACAGATATAAAAAAAAAAGAGAGAGAGAGAAAAGATTACCTGAGAGTACTTTTCTTATAAGCACGCAATTTCTCTTCATAAGTTAATTCAATGGCTTCTCCATCACAGTTCTTATGTTCAACATCAACTAGACCAAAAGGACCATAGACTTTTTCCACTTTCATGCACTGAATTCCAAACTCAGTTGGATGGACTGCCACAGACAAAATCCGTCCGTCTTTTGGCAGAAAGGAGCTCAATATTCCAAACAAGTCACCAGCCTACATAACCAAAAGAAAAATTAAGCACAACCTCACCAATTATACAGAAACAGAAAAATTATCCCCTAACTGCTATTTGTATGAACTAAAGTGCAGGTGCATTATATCACTCATAAAGCTAATTTATTAAAGAATACAGTAAAATTAAGACGATTCCAAAACATTTGTTTTACTCATACCTTAAAACTTCTCCAGTCCATTTCCACGATGGCAAGCCTGTTTGGTAACATACCAAGTTCTACTAAATCTTCCTGCAGTTCAACAAAATTAATCCAATAAATTAAACACAAGCATGAATCGAAGTTCTTTACTTTAAGTTTGTAAGGAAAGAAACAGAAAATTTTACTGCACAATAAACGTAACAACACCAATTCAAAATTTACATCGTCTTCAGACCCTTCAATATCCTGCTTCTCTTCGTCGTCATCATAACTACTATCATTGAAGTCATCATCATCCTCTGACTCACTACCAGACGCCACGTAACCAGTTTCTTTCAATTCACTTTCTCGATCACTCTCTGATCTTTTCCCTGTCCCTTCCTTTTCATATTCTCCTTCAGTTTGGCAGTTTTCAGAGCCTCTGTGCTTCTTCTCAGGTCGGCCTCTTTTTTCAACCGGAGACGAGGGAGACGAGAAATTCTTTTCAGTGTGTAAGCGTTTGAGTGGAGGGTGAATCCCAGCCTTCGATTGCAGCTTCAGAGCATGCTGAAACATGTTTTTGTTGTGATCCGAATCATCGTCTTGCTCGATCTTGCTTTTCATTTCGTTCCTGGAGTTAATAATTGAAGTCTAGGGCTTCGCAACTGTGAAGACAGAGAGAAAGCGAGAGAGAGAGAGAGAAAGGAAGAGATGTAGACTAGAGCAGGAGCAAAACATTAATCATTGTTAATGGCAGTACTAGAGTAAAGCCGGTGAGGGTGACCAACTAGTTTACAGAGATAAATTAATTATCTTTACCTTAAGCTGGGCCTTTTAATTTTTACAACGAATCATTCTGAGAGAGCCCCACTGCGTTTCTAAACGACATATCAATCTTTCTCAGCCCACCCAAGTTGGAGTTATGGCCTTTTGATAAAACCCAACTGATTCACTCTGGGTTCAGAAGAACATGAACCCAACAATTAATAATTATAGGAGAAGAAAAGAAAAGGCAAAAAGACTGTTCTTCCTCTCCGGAGATCTCATGTCTTGCGTACAATTGCATAGACGGATGCCCAAATTTTGTTTGTAAGAGAAGGTGTTCCTACCAGCCCAATTCAACTCAACTCTACCAGAGATCTCAAGTTCCATAAGCCAATGGGAGTTGCACAACCTTGATTATTTGCAAATTCTGGAATGCCCAAGCCTCAAATGATATGTAAACTCCACAATCTCACATGGATAGAAAATTTTAAAAAATAAAATAAAATCATAGAATCATTCCCTTTAATGGAATTTCTCCATGTTGAATATTAACCAAGAAAATTACATCTGCATTGAATTTAACATCATCTGTGTATATATAGCCTTTCAAACATTTAAATTAAAATAACTAAAGCTAAAATTTAGACGACCAATTTAAGAGCAAAATATGTGAAACATTCAAGGCTAAAGATTGGGAGTTTGACTTAAAGACAATCAAACAATAACCAGGAAATAACAACAATTAATTGACAAGTAATAGTATCACGATCTCAGCATAATATCAGCACCAAACAGTAGCAAAATATTAATGGTGAGATATTCTTCATACAACCACATATCATGTCCTCTAGCATCTTCCAAGGGGTGATTTCAGGATTCGCATCAACTATCGCCCTTCCTGAAGAACTTGACTCTGACAAGTTTTGAGCAATGTATGAAGCGAATAAATCTAGATGCAAACATTACAGTGGAGCTACATATAGCCATACAGAATTGGAGTTCGAATGATTCTTCCACCTTACCAGGAATTTGTAATAGCCTCATTGGCGTGTTATAATAAATTGATGATCAAGAATTGGTGCACCTCTTCACGAGTGCCAGCTTTTAGAGGGACACAAATAATGACATCTACTGAAGTTTTTTTCGCAATGTAGTTTCATCAATATTCCTAGTAAATTATGACAAATCGAAGGTATTAAAGACTATTCTAAAATCATAATTTGTAGGCAAGTCAAAGACATGCATTTAGACTCAACTTCTTGAGCATTTTAAATGGACCTACTTGTCTAACACGCAACTTATTATAACTACCAAGGGCAAGACATTCTAGTTGTAGACGAATAAGTGCATTATCCCTTTCTTTAAATAGCTTGTTAAAGCGTCATGCATTGGCAGATTTCATATAAGATTTCGTACGGAGAATGATATATGTCGTACTCCATCATGAATGTCCCGTATATAGTTAGCAAAATCCAATGCTGCTTCACGTGGTCTAGTAGGAATGGGTAAGGGATTCAAGTCCAATAGAGTCCAAGCTTTAAAATGGCTATTGAGTTTTCTATCCAAATATTTCTTTCAAACATTTTGTTGAACTTAGCTCGAGATGTGCATTTTCGATCTACGATTCCTTCCAAAACTTAGTGTAAGTCAAACACTTCCTAGAATTAGTGCAAGGATTGACTCTTCTGGAGTTGTCCCTACCTTGGAGAGCTCAGTATTGGAGCATCACAGACAGACCTTCCAAGTCTTGTCTTTTTCTTCTTGTATATTCGCAGGATGGCTCATGGGTACAGTAAAGCATTGAGTTGTCTAGAAGTAGCGCATGAACCAGATGGCTAGTTCCTTCCATGAAATAGTGGGACCAACATGCAATTCCTTAAGGTAAAATTTTGCTCCTTCTACGAGTGTAATAGCTAGACAATGACATCTAGTAAGTTTAGAGACTTAATAAAGTTCCATCAGATCATTGAAGGCATCTAAGTGATCTCAAAGATCTCCAGTTTTGTCGAATGGTGATAGATGGTGTATTACATTCATTAGGAACAAGTGTATGACACACTTGCTAGGAGAATGGGGATTCTTCTACTTTATTTTTTGGCTCGTCTTTTTGAACAATTAGATCTTTTAGAGTTTCCTTGAGCTTGAGTAGTGGGATATCCACTAGGTACAATTTGACCACTTGCTCATAGTGAGCATGACTCCCATGTTAGTAGTCTTGCATGTCAAGTATTTGGGTTTTGTAACAAGGCGTGGGACTTTATATTAATTACTGTTAGGGGAGCTGGTGTTTGTATAAGTGTTGTCAATGTGGTATTGTACAATCACTAGATAAATGTTTGGGTTACGCTTGTCAAACCATTGCCACCTTTGGGAGAACATGTACTTGCCCCCCAACCATAGGGTCAAACCGGTTAACATGAATGGTAGACACAAGAAGTTATGACTAGGACTATCTTCACCAGTGCGGTTGATATTTCTCATAAGCCTAATAATCCTTCTTATGTAGGCAATGCACTAATAAAAAAAGATTGATAATAAGGAAACGATAGAGCTTATCTCTAGGGTCATGCTTGTAGCACCAAATTTTTGGTGTGAAAATGTAGACGAAGAGATGTACATCAAATTTGGAAGACTTGAACGTAAAAACATAAACAGATAAGTAAAGTAAACAAAAAATAAACAATTTTTTGCATGGTTCAATTAGAAAAATTAATAACCTATATCTATAGTGTTGTTATTATCTTAATAATTCATGATTATATCATGAGCAAAAGATAAAAAGATGAGTATTTTTACGTCAATATTAAATAATGTTTTTTCTTTATTATTATTATTATGTATTTATAGTAATGAAACTTCAAATTATATATAAGTTTATGATAGTGCATTAGTTAAAGACATGATGGGTGTTGTCATGTTTTAATATGAAAGAAAATAGTTACATTTCAATCGTAATTATCAAATTTGAGAAGATAATTTTTTTATAATAAAAAACATTTATTTAATGTTAAATAATTGTTATGATTGCAATGAAAAGGAGAAACAAATATGGTCAATTAGCTCGACGGTGAAGTTTATTGGGGTCTTGCCAAAATTTTGCACTGCCTAGAAAATTTACACACGAATTGGTTCCATGCAGAGATGTACATAGTTAGTGCCATAATTTCAGTCGGATGTGGACCTTATTTGCATACTTTTTACAACATCAAAGCCGAATAGACATAAAACGTCAATATATATATAAAATATTTAGAATCCGATGAAATCATAAAATGTACCATTTTTCTTAAAAAATAAATAATATTTCACGAGACAATTATGCATTCACTCTTATGTAATAAAGATAGATTGATTTATTTATAGGTACATCTTACTTAATTAAAAATAAAATTTATTTATTCATTAACTCACTTCCGTCACGTAAAAATAAAAAGTTGATTATCTCTTTTTAGCTTTATTCCTAAAAATTTACATTAATTTTAAAATAAAAAAGTGTGAACATAACAAAAAAAAATTATGCCAATTGAAAATTTTGGTCATTTCTATTCTAATAACCCAGATTTATAGTACCCTTAACTTTTGGTCATTTCCCTTCTAATAACCCAGATTTATATATATTCTGATTATTTTACAATGCAAAATATTGTAAAAATAAAGCTTTGGATGAATAATAGAGGGAGAAAAGAAATAATATATTCTATTACAAATCTATCCTCACTACAAATAGCAATCAGGGTAGAGGACAAAAATGACGAGGGTTAAAAAAAATATTTCACAAAATTAATAATGAAGATCGTTTCACGTAATCACAAATAGAACCCTGTTCCTTTTCCTTTCACCCTTTTACCACATGTGCTTCCGACAATCAAAAAAGCAAAATCGTGGCCCGAGAACCCAAGTAGCTCAAATGTTACATCACAAGATATAAGATTTTATAATTCCTGTGATTTGATTACCCACAATAATGTTGCTCAATCAGTAATTGAAAAATTTTACCGAGTCACTGTCTCCATAATAATGTAGGGTTAATAACAAAATATTTCTTTTGCATTCATTGGACAAAGGTAAAGAAAAACGACTCTATATATATAAAATTCTTAGCTTACTTTACACGTATCAAATTCTAGTTGAATGCATTGCATGCTTACAGAGCAAAAGCATTCAATGGGGGGTTCCTCCATTTGAGGACACATTCAATCATGAATGCCTTCAAATTCAAGAAAAAGAAACACTAACCAACTTAATCATGTATCTCTCAGCACATGAGAGGATGATTAAAGTAGCTTGGCATCATTGACACCTTAAGCCATCTTTGCCAGAAGTTTCAAAGGCTAAAAGAAAGATGTGACAAAAGATAATCTTACTAGTTGCTAGAATGCTTAAATTCTACTACCCCATTATCGACATTATTGCTCAACAAATTCATATTATGGGGTCACATGCATCATTGTAAATAGCAAACTTTTTGATCCTATAAAAACCCTTTTTATGCTTAATTGTCACACACAGAAAATCTAATTTCAAGAGCTCAGAGAGGCTTGATCATGGCTTTTAATGTGGCATTCTTAAGCTCACTCTTCATTCTTTCGGTATTGTCTTCACCAGGAAATGCATTAAGCTTGAATTACTATAACAAAACATGCCCGGTCGCTGAGTCCATCGTCACAAATACTGTCAAGACTGCGACATCGAAAGACAAAACTGTCCCTGCAGCTCTACTCCGGATGCATTTTCACGACTGTTTCATAAGGGTATAAAAGTCCATACTCATCTTTGTTAATTTTTCCTTTGGACTCCGAAAGGTTTTACTGCAGTTAATTGTTTGTCTTTCTTTCTTCTTTTTTGAAGGGATGTGATGGCTCTATTCTGTTGAGTTCAAAAGGGAACAACAAAGCAGAAAAGGATGCACCCCCAAACGGTTCATTGCATGCATTTTATGTGATTGACAGTGCAAAGAAACAAATAGAAAGTGTGTGTCCCGGTGTTGTGTCATGTGCTGATATTCTAGCTTTCGCAGCAAGGGATGCTGTTGTCTTAGTAAGACAATCAAACTATCTAAATCTTCCTCACTTTTGTTTGCGTACATAAGATCTTGAGAATGATCTTGTATCATACACTTAAAAATATCTTAAAGACTGGACCAGAGTAAAATTAAAATTACTCATTATTCTTCGTAAAAAATACTGGTTAAAACATGTATGATTGATCACTTTGTTCATATCTTTGGATTAATCTTACAGTCAGGGGGGCCAACTTGGGATGTGCCAAAAGGAAGAAAAGATGGGAGAACATCAAGGGCTAGTGAAACTACAAGCTTGCCTTCTCCAACTTTCAACATCTCACAATTGCAGCAAAACTTCAGGCAAAGGGGCCTATCATTGGATGATCTAGCTGCTCTTTTAGGTAAATAAACCACAAATGCCCTAGATATCTCTAATCACATGTTCCAATTCCTGAGAAGAAAATTTAACGTGTTTTGCTTTAACCCTTTTGTAGGAGCACATACTCTAGGATTTGCACATTGTTCGTCATTTGAAAGCAGAGTATACCCGAAGAACAATGACCCTACGTTGAATCCTACTTTTGCTGACAGGTTAAGGAGTCTTTGTCCGGTCAATCATAAGGCAAAGAATCTTGGTTCTACAAATGATCCTTCTCCAACAACTTTTGATAACACATACTACAGGCTTATCCTACAAAAGAAAAGCCTGTTTCATTCAGACGAAGCTCTGCTCACCAATCCAAAGACCAAAGGTTTAGTTTATAGGTTTGCTAGCTCACATAAAGCTTTTGCAGATGCTTTTGTACACTCAATCATCAAACTGAGTAGCATCACAGGAGGACAGGAGGTTAGGAAGGATTGTAGCGTGGTAAACTAAGGTAATACCTTATTTTAGTTTAAGTAAATAATATCTCATGAAAACCTGGAAAATGCATAAACAGACTAGTTATCTAATGTATCTTACATTTTTGAGGATCGCAAAAACAGATTACTATGTCCGTTTTGCATTCAAAGGGCCGAAAATCACAATCATTTATTGTAATGAATATTTAATCGTATGAGGGGACTTCTATGCATAAACAAAAGTTTGAATACAAAAGAGAGCCTGTTCTTTGCCATCTGCTCAGACTTTCACTGCAGACCCTCCTAAAATTGCAGAAATTATGTTTCGGAACAATATTCTAGCTCTATCTTGCCCATAAGGGCGTGTAACAAAACTTGATTCATGCTAATGTCAAGATAAGGATTAAGGTCAAGATTAATAAAATTAGGTGGTGAAAGTCATCCAATATACTATTTGGTTTTCCCAAAAATTCCGTAGTAATTATTAAAAGATTGTTGACTAAGGACCTGAAATAAGAACTTCAGGTTAGTATTTCAACCTTTGCACATCTTGCTTCCTATGTCTTGGAAAATTCAGGGAGACAAATCAGTCAAGAGCAGGAAAGCCAGCTTCTCAGAGTCATGTCAAGTGCAAAACCTACCGGAGAGAGAACATGAAAGAGTTGTATCAATTTCTAAGATTGGTAAAGCCAAGATTAGAAGATTTAGAGTACAAGAAAAATCCTTCTATTCATGCATAAAATCTCACAATTTTGTCCTCGACATTACAGTGGGCAAACAGTTAACACTTAGCTCTAACCTGGCTCTGTTCGTAAGTAGGGCTGTAGGGGGTCTAAACCATCCAGTTAAATAATGACAGAGTACTAAACAACTGTTCAGAAAGCGATTAAATCAAATCTCAGACAAAATATTGTTCCATCGGTGAAGCAGAATAAATAGTTCAAGAGACAACCAAAATTTTGAGTATATATAGAATCTCCCATGCCTGCTGAACTAGCTAGGAAGTCATTTTCTGATCCATAACAAACTTGAACTGATATCCATCATATGTCCTCAAATTGTCTACATAGCAGTTTCGGGGAAGTCAGTTTCCTCAAAAAGTAAAATGCATTCAAAAATCACATCCCTTGACATTAATGACGAGCAGCACAAGTCCATAAACATGAGTTATTATAGTCATTCAGATTATATTAATCGCGGAGGATGAATTCATTGCATTTATCGAAGCAAGCGGTTACCTCGGTTAGTCACCATTTAATACCATTTCTGCCAGTTGAATGTTGCCACTGAGCACTGAAGTAGAGGAGGCACACCGCTGCACTGCTGCTGGCGGAGGCACCCCACTGCACTGCTGCTGGCGGAGGCACCCCACTGCACTGCTGCTAGAGGAGACAACAGGCTAGGTGTGCCAGTCACAAAGTAATCCAGAACGCTACCAAAGTTGACGGTCAAGATTAAGAGATCAACCCGCAATCGACGCGCTACAATCGACAGTGGCCCACGCCTGAAGGAACACATCTGTTTGTAAAAAACGTCGTCTCTCCATGCAATCATCGTCTTCCGTTTTTTATTTTTTTTTAATCTTCCGGAATCAACCCCAATCTTCTTCTCCTTCGTTCAATGTTTACTGTTCGCCTGCTTACTTCAATGGCTTTCGCTTGCTACTTGGTTGCCGTTCCTTCCGCAGCCTCTAAACACGCCAAAACTCCAACACTGCCATTTGCAACTTATGCTCCTTCTGCTACTATGTTTTCTCTAGCTTCTTCTCGTCTTCACTTCGATCGAAGGCTCGAAAGCTTTGCGCCTTTCATTTGTTTATGAATTGCACCTAAAGGTAATTTTTTTGGCTTATGAAATTTTCCATTATTGATCTCGCGTTTTCTAGTTCATTTGCCGCGTAATAAGTGATATTGAAAGCTTATGGAAATGAAGTTGAAATTATAGTGTGCAGCCTTAAAATGACTTGTAAATTGATTTTCAATATGTTATATTGTACTTGTTGGCAGGCAATAGGCAGGTGATAGGCTGGTGATTGATCACTATGTAGAGCAATTCGCTAATTACTTTGTTTTACAATTTGTAACAACGATGAAGTAGAAGCATTATGAAACATTAGGTTTTGAGCTTGTACGTCCTGAAAATTTGTGTTTAAGCATTATGAAACATGAAGTTTTTGGCCTACTTACTGTCAGCTAAGGCTAAGTCTCCAGAACCTGAAGTCAGCTCAAGTGCGGATGCATTTACCAATTTCAAGCATCTGCTTCTGCCAAGCACGGACCGGAATCCATATCTTTCTGAAGGAACAAGACAGGTGACCTTTCGTGATAGACACCCAAATATTATTGCATTTTGTATAGTTTCTTCTGAAAAAGTTAGTATGCGTTTAAGAGCCATATGACGTCTTGGGATATTTCATTGGCATTTTAAATGAACATTTGTAGGAATTTGGAGTGCATTGTTACATATTACGTAATTTTGATACGGCAAGTGTTGACATAGGTTAATTAGGAGTCAATATGGCAGTTTCCCTTATAACCATACAATACTTATAAAAGGTTTACTATGCTTATGAGTTTGTGCTTTGATGGAATTATAGAATATTGTTTCACCTCCAATTCAAGGAGTAAAGCAAAGTTTTAGCTGAGGTGGTTTTGATTGGTCGGATGGCTTGCTAGCTTCTGCCTATATTGACTGAATCGTATATTTTCTCACTTTTTTTACAATTATCTTATTCTTTGTGTGCAACTTTTCTAATAGGCTGCTGCAACTACTGCTGCTTTAGCGAAGAAGTATGGGGCTGACATTGCTGTTGTGGGTACGTATAATGAACTCTCTTAATACCATTTTAGAATATGACGGTGATAGAACTAAGCAGTAGTGACAAAGTTTTCAGGTGAAGACCATTCTAAATGCGAGATTTCAGGTAAAATAGAACTAATGTTCTTTACAGTTATAGACGGAAAGCAGAGAGAATCACTGCCGGAGAATGAAAGCCAATTGTCTAGCATCTGCTGGCGTCTCTCAGCAGGTTTGTATATTTATATGGGATGAGCAATGTTCTAATTATGGGTTTCTGTGTATCTCAAATGCTAATTGTCTACATCTTTCTGACCATGTTTATCGATAAGTTTTCAATATAAAAATTGTAGGTGGATTCCAGGAATTCAGATTATTAGAGAGACTTGGGGAAGGTAACAAGCCGACAGCTATAATTGGTGAGGTTGCAGATGACCTGAGTTTAGATTTAGTGGTCATAAGCATGGAAGCTATCCATTCGAAGGATGTGGATGCAAACCTGCTGGCTGAATTTATTCCCGCCCTGTCATACTTCTACCATTGTACATTTTTTCACAGATCAAGCTGTTAACGAATTGTGTTGCAAAAGTCAATTTTCTCTTGTCGGGCTTCGGTGATCATACAGCTTCTGCGATCATACAGCATTACCTTGGAGAGGGACCAGGCTACTGTGTACAAAGTTGATTGATCTGGCTCTTGTATTTTTGTTAAGAGTGATACTTTATGTTAGATAATTGGAGTGTCGTAGAATTTCAGCCTCATTTAAGGAGCTCAGAAAGTGAAAGACTCGTTCTAAGTTATCCTAAATTCTCAGCTGTGTTCAACTTGTATTGCTGACCTGTTCCCACTCCCAATTTTTTCTCTGTTCTTAACACTGACAGGTTTCGGTCAGTCTTTTGAAAGATAACAGTTCTGTAGCTGTGGAAACCAGGAACTAGGAAGGCACTCAATCTGAAAATGGTTGGTACTTTGGAAAACCTTCAACTTCCCTGAAATATGGCCTTCTCCAGTCTTTGCTGACCGCAAAGCTCAAATCTCTCTTCCTCCCGTATTTTCTAGAGGGAGCTACTGAGTGTGAAATGGATTAAGGGTTTAGGAATGAACTATACATTGAGAGGGCACAATGTGGAAAGAGCGTGCTTAGAGCAAGTTGATACACATCTGATCCAAGTGGATGAGTAATATTTTTGTGCTCCCAAAGTACATTGTTTTGACTTTCTCCTTGAAGAGTACATTAGAGAAATTCAGAATGACTTTAGAAATTGCATCGACTACTGCCTCATGCTGGTTCTAATGTGGTTGCCCCTCTTAATCATCTAACCATTATAGGTTGGGATTCATTTAAACTGATGAATAAGGGTTTAAATTTGAGGGGGGAGAGTTGATGGGGCCGCTGGAAATTGCCTTCTGGGTTTTAAAAACTGTTGCTTTAAGGACATGTAGCTGTTTCTGGTCTGATGCTTTGAAGATGGTCAAGTCCAAGTCCAACCAACGGTTCCTCTACTGCATCTTGAAAAAATATTAATTTCACCCTTCTAAGAATTGCTATTTACCATATCATCCATGCAATGATGCTGCTCTCAAGTTTGTATGTCACCAAGCTCATAGATCATACACTTGCTTGTCTACAAAGCATGTCTTTTGATGTTGTTGAAATCTTTATGGCAAAAGTGTATAGGCTTGGATGGGGTTCTAGTTTGGGATTGTTTTTTCTTTAGAAGAAGTGTAGTGACCCCCGTCCCGGGCCTACTATGCGCAACTATAAAATATATATTTAAAAATATATATATATATATATATATATAATAATGAAAATGTGCCTGTGACGGAGACCCCTACGAGGGAAAAGAATTTAAACTGCTACTCAAAATACTTTAAACATTAATATACAGAAGCGTAAAATATAAAAACTTAATAAACATAAGTCATAAAGACTTTTCTGAAATCTCAGGCTGCTCATGTATTAAAACCATGTTAGTCATACAGTGCATAATAGTATAATACATACAAACATAAATACATGAGATGCGATAAACAAAGCAAATGAGCCGAATCTCAAACTAGCTGCCAAGCCATGTCCCCAAAACCTCACAGCTGATCACCGCATCTCAGTCCCCAAAACTCACTGACCTGCAAAAGAGAAAGGAAGGGAGAGGGGTGAGTGACAAAATCACTCAGTAAGCATTTCCTATCTCTTACACAGACAGGTCATCAAGCAAAGGTTGATCCTCGATCAGACCACGGAATCTCTGCTTACTGTTTTCATTCTTTTCTTATCTCTTATTTCTTAACTTTCTTTAATCATTAAGTTTTCAGAATTCTCTTATGTTTTATGCTATGTACTTAGCTTTTATCTCGTATGTTTCTCATGAATATGATACATGACATGATATGCATGCTCTAATACCATGTAAATCTCATTTCTCATAAAACTTTGCCCCTCGGGCTGATTTTCTGAAAATGTATTCTTTTCTGAAAACTCTTTCTCATAAAAATCTCTTATCCGAAGATCCTCATATATATATATATATAGTATATCTGAAAACAGTATCAAAAGTACTGTATATGAAAAATAACTCTGCTATGCTGGCCAATCTGATGAACACAGGGATTCGACACCTTGGCCGTATAAGTTCAAACCTATAAGAAATCTACTCGTGTACGACCATGTTCTCTCTAGCGAACCATGGTTTCCCTCTCTGCGGGCGTGCTAACTCACAGGTGCCCCCTCGTATCCACCTCTAACTGATGTTCGGAACATCGTATATATATACATTTTAAAACATCTCTTGGATCCGTAGATTCCTTTCTGAAAATATCTTGTATATGACATGTCATGCTCAATGCTCATTAATCATGCATGAAATGATGTTATATCATCTTATTCTTATGTTTCGCATGCTTAATTTTCACTTAGGGAAGTGTAGGGTGGCTTAACTTTAATTTAATTTCTCTTTTCTTTCTTTCTTAGGCCACACGGGCGTGTGTGCTAACGTGCACGGGAGTGTGTCAAGGCACACGGGACTGTGAGCCTCTCGTGCTGATGGGCGTGCAACGTTCTGAAATTTTTCTCAAGAAACCAAGGAAAAGGCTGACCACACGGGCACGTGGTGCAAATACAGGGGCGTGTGTCTACCTCAGCACCCTCCCGTGTCTTGCCTACATGGGCGTGCAGATTTGGGATCTCACACACGGGCGTGTCCCCTCAGGCACACAGACGTGTGTGTGGATTTTCATACGCACACGGGCAGGATGCAAGGCCGTGTCCATGCAGATTTGAGGCCACACGGTCGTGTCCCTTCGGGCGCACGGTCGTGTGCTCAACCCAGAATCTACAGATACGTCTTAAAACCCAGAAAATCCCACTCAAACACATCTAAAACTCAATCATCTCTCAATTAATCACAAACATAACATATTCTCATGCCCATAAACACATTCAACCCATACATTTCTCATTTAACTCATCAAATCTCATGCATTTCTCATCCAAAGCATACCCAGCAACATACACAACATACATTGCACATTCAACTCAAGAATCATCATGCATCTCATCATTTCATCATCAAGACATGCTAGAAAACATCCACAACATGCAACAAACATCCAGAAAGCTAGAAAACCAGGAAAGCATGTTGGAAACCTAAGTGAAGAGGTAAAGAAATACTTACCTCTTGCCATGGCGTTCGGATCTCTCTCTCTAGCTGGTCCTAGATCTCTCATCGAAACGATGGCAACTGGCTGGACGGTCTCAACCCTAGGGTTTGCTGGAAAGGAGAAAAGAAAGAAGCTGAAGGAAGGCTGAAAGAGAAAATACGGGAAAAAGCTGGGAAAATAAACTTATACTCATTCTCTCTCCTGGCACACGGGCGTGTGCCCCTCAAATCTCAAAATTCTCACTTTTCTCCTTCACTTTTGCCTAAATGACATTTCTACCCCTAGGCTATTACAAGAAGAAAAAAAAAAAAGAAAAGAACCCTTAAATAGATGGTACGAAAAAAAAAGTTATAAATGAAGTTTAACTGGATATTAAAACTTGGTCTATAATTTGTGAATAGACTTCCTTTGCATTGTAACGGCCCAGGCCCTAGGCCGGTATGAGTTTGCTGCTTTGGGCCTTAGCCCTTTACTGGTCGACTATGGCGGCCCCTCTCAGCCCATCCCATAACAGGTACTGTCCCTCCCCCCGGGGTTTTCTAACGCCTTCCACACTATTCAAACCCACGCCTTGGGGGACTAAAGGCAGTAGAAGCATGATGTGTTACTATCCATTGGGCTAAGGATGGGTTGAGAGAGGTCGTCATAGCCGATCAATAGAGGGCCAAGGCCCAAAGCATCAGACTAGTACTGGCCTAGGGCTCGAGGGTCTGGGTCGTTACATGCATAGAGAATGTTATTTACCAATTTTCGTTCCCTTTGAATCATCATATCATAATGAAAAGTAACAACATTTTATTTAATTAGTTTTCAATCGTTATCTAATCTCTTAAATAAGAATTTAGAAAGTTGAAATTTGAATTTAAATGTAAAATGATTCATTTCTTTAATCTTATAAATATAAATAATTGCTCAAGGAAAATGAAAAGATAAAAATAGAGAAAAACAAATAGAAATCAAATATCTTAACAACATTTAGGATAAAATTTGTTTCATCTTAAGTTAAATGATGAGATTTTTGAAAAATTCCAACAATTCCCTTCAAGACTCTTATTTGATGTAAAATCATAATGATTAAAATTATCCTAGAGAGGATAAATAGGATTATCTAAAATTTTACGACTAATTTAAAATACTAATGAAAACAATTGTAAAATAGTCAGATGCAACAATCTTAAACACAAATATGGAAGAGAAAGGGATAGAAATTTGTTTAGCAGTTTTCAATGGTTGAAGCTTCTCGCCCAAGTCAACCTGAAGTTTTACCGATGTTCCGGGATTACATCCAATTTAATATAGTTCTTTGGGATTTCATCATCTATAATAGTTGTCCAAGATGTTGCCTAATAATGATTTGAAAAGATAAATTATACAAAGTATAAATGCGTTGACGAAGGCTAAATGCAAATATTTAAGCTTAAAATTTTCTAAAAAGTTGTGTAGTTAAGCTTAAGAGGGAAAATAGATATACCATTGAAGGGAATAAAATAGTATGTTGGATATGCTTGTGATCTCTAAACTTTCCCACTCCAATTGAACCATTTTTATAGTCACAAACTTGTTGGAAGAGGTAAGATAGTTGTTGACATAAAAATATATTGGTCTTCCTTTTGCACTATTACAAATACAAAATTAATGGGAAAAATTGGATTTAATTGTCAACTGCTCTTATAAATAGGATTGACTGTGGATTTAAACCATAGCACATACTTGCATAAAACCGCATGATTCTTCTGATCTCAATGAAACAAGTTTTACATGAAGGAGTTCTATTCAATATGGGTAAGAGAAGCAATATTCTTAGAAAATTAGAGATATTAAAACCAAGTCTAGATAATATGGATTAACCCTTTCTTTTTATGTCAACGATCTTATCATATTCTGAAGGAATTGGAATTACAACTCTTTTCCATTTCTATTCAAAAGTTCTTATGTCTTTCTACGTCCCTTTAAAATCCTAAAAATTTGACAAAATGATTAACTACTTTCTTTTAATTTTATTTTCATTTATGATATTTTTAACATTGGTGCATATATTAACTCATATATCTTTCTTAACCATTTTGATTGAAATTACAATTTAGTAAATGACCTTATTAGTCAATGAAATTATAGAATTATATGATTCATTAGAGAAAGGGGTGATTACTACATTTGCGTCCTAATAGGATAATTAGCCTTGACATCTAAGACAAATAAGTTTGGCACAATTTTACTCAAACACTTGGGTGTGTACTTCGTGTGCACCGTCATGACTTATTCATTTATTACCACGAGTAGACCTTCAACAATCAAATTAACTACTAATGCTAATATGTACACGAACGTACATCATAGATGCATAGACATGTACCTCTATATATGAACACCATTTTAAGAATGCGAGGAGTTTGCATGAGAACTTGCACAAATCCTTGTACAAGAACATGCACACCTCATTTTTGTCTATGCACAAATATGTATCTTTAATACATGACATACATAAAATCTTGACTTTCTTTAGAGTTGATCATGCATGAGACTTATGTGCACAAGACTTTTAGGTTTGACTTCTTTAAAGCTTACTGCATAATCATACAACCTTGACATACTCGAACGTGCATGAAGAGTTGACCAAGATCTTTGTTGACTTTAACTACTCATACATAGGTCTTTAAGAATGAGAGATACTTGCTTGTGATTAACCTAAAATCACTTATTCATAGGCTTACATTGATAATATACGATCGTGTATGACAATATTGAAATTGACTCAAAAGACCAACCTTAGCACGGGCAAGCTACATGGTGTCATGATCAAGCATGCACGTCTTCAAAATGAACTTTAAACTGGTATGCATCTTAGGTCCATGATTGCGTGTCTGAGAAATCTCTGGTCATGAACTAAGTCATGTTTTAGACTAATGAGTAGTTGTAATCATATTTTTGTTATTATCAAAACACCTAGAGGTCTAACCAAATAAAGCTTTTCTTAAAACACTTCATTATAATCTTTATTATCTTTATACTCACTTAGCCAGAGAATTCTCTCATAATTGTTAATATTATAATATAGATGTAGGCGATTAAGTAGTGGGCTGAACCATATTAAAAATTCACTCTACATCTAATTTTCTCTTTTATGCCGCCATTAGGGTTGGATACGAAGCAAACCAAATGCGAACATGGGTATGTTCGGGTTCGCTTCGTTGGCTGGGTGGGCTTCATTCGTATTCGATTCGTGTTCGACGAACAAGTGTAGTGGAGAATCGTGATTTGTGTTCGACGAACGAGGAGGACTAATGTTCATTTGTCAAGCTCGTCACTGTAGATCATTTTCAGAAGAATCAAAGCGGCAGTCTCAGGCAAAAGGCGAAACACAAGAGATCAGAAGAAGAAACCCTATATCAATCGCAGCCGAGACCAGCAAAGCAACAAATTTCAACCCAGTTGCAGGCAAAACACAAGAGATCAGAAGAAGAAACCCTATATCAATTGCAGCCGAGACCAGCAACAGATTTCAACCCAACAATCAAGAGATCAGAAGAAGAAATCCTAACCTCAATAATGCGTATTGTCCATTGAACGAATAGTTCGGTTTTCATCGAACTATTCGTTGCCTCAGTTTGGATTCATATTCGTTTTGTTGAATCTTCGATACAGAAGTTCGTTCTCATGTTCGATTCGTCTGGCGATGGTGTCGTTTCGTTGTCGAACGAAGCGAACTAAAAAACGAGCCCTAATATGTTCGCTTCGAATCTAACCCTAGCCGCCATAATGTATATTAGAATTTATTGACTAATAGTGTCTATTAGAATTCATTGACTAACCGTCAATGCTACTTATTGTCTATCTCGTGCAAGTTTCCAAATTGCATATATTAGTTAATGACAAAAATTCTATTGTCAAACATGCTAACGTATCACCAATCTTTAACATATTACTTATCCCCATGTATTTTACAAGATGAACAAATTCCTTTATTATGTGTTTAGACAAAACATCCCTTCCAAAACTATTCATGAAAGGATATCAAGGAAGATCTAAAATAATCATACCCTTACATATATATGGATGCAACCTACAACTAGTTTGCACCTTAAAGAGGTTAAAACTTATGACATAAATGTCTTTTAAGGCTAAGAGTTTAACTTACCAAAAACAGACAATACTTAGATTGGGAACACTTATTGGCAATGCTCATTTAATTTTTTAGAGTAAGGCCTCTTTCCTTGAAATAACATTTTCCCTTTCCTCAAACATTATCTTTTAAGACTTCAAACATGTTATGAGCTTACAACTCTCCATGCTAATTATTGATTATGTCATTCTTAACACACAAACTGAAGAAAAAGAGAAATAAGAAATACACCACTCTAGTGGCAAGGATAGAAATCCCAATTCCTCTAATCATGTTTCAAAAAACCATAATTCTCAAAATGACAAGCAATCATTTTTACCAATGCAAATAATAAGTCCCTCAATCCTAGCTACAATTTATTGATCCTAATATAAAATAACATCTATCATGTTCTTATTATCTTCTATCATTACCTAGAAGTATTTAGAATTTCACAGTAATTTTTATGTCTACAACCATGATCTATATATTATAAAGCATCATGAAACAAAAAAAGGCTTTCTTACTTACCATTCTTCCAAGCAAGATGAGTTTGGACTCAATTTTCTACAAGATCTCCTTAAACACACCCCTAAGTCATTGAAAATCCTTTTGTATGACCTACTCTACTCCGTTGCATAGTTGTGAGTCTTAATATCTCTCTTTAAGGATAAGGACGCATAATTATAGGGTTATAACATTATGCCAAAAGTTCAAGGATCATGCATTTAAATCAATCCTATAAATAATAGGTGTCACGAGCATACATGGCCTCATGTATGATTGTACATATGATAGTCATAGGAGACATGGTGTAATTTCCTTCTTATCCACATGACAACATGATGTAGGTATGTACACACGCATGTACGATTGTACATTAGTCCCAAATCTCAACTTAATTTTTCTATCAATTCAATTTCCATAATTAATTTTAACACAATTTAATGAAAATACCAAAATACCCTTAATCATACCTATGGATGTTACACCAATTACAAAAGTAGTAATTCAATCCTTAATTTGTGGATAAACATCCCTTATTTAAATAATGTTATCTATTGGTTGGTGTTCTTCTAAGTCATCTTCCCATAACAAATATCTTATTAACTCTCGATCTTCTCTAATGTAATAAATAACAAAGTTGATATATAAATTTGAATTTAAAATGTAAATTGACAATATTGTAAACTCATTTTCTTAATCTTATAAATGTGAATACAAAGAGAGAAAACAAATAGAAATTAGATATCTCATAAGCACTTAGGATTACATCCACTTCATTCTAAATTAGGCAATGAAACTCTCAAAAATCTAGTAGTTCTTTTCAGGAATCTTGTCCAAAGTCCAGTCCTTTTCAAAAATTCTCTCATAGTCATTAATACAATAATCATGTATATAAACTCACAAATAGTAGATTGAATCATTTTAAAATATTATTTTGTCTTTTATACCACTATAATGAATATCAAAATTCATTAACAATTTCTCAATATTGTTACTGTAACTTATTTAATATAAAACCTTAAATTATGTACGTTAATTTATAACGAATAATCTTATAAACATAAAAAAAAAAAAAAAAAAAGTGTAGTTGCAAAATCATGACACTAGCGGGGATCTCAACATCGAGCCATAAAGAAAGGGGGCTAGCATTGCCTAACTAGAGCTCTATAAAATGGTCACAGCTGCACACTGCAAATGGTTTTAAATTCCAAGTTAATAAATGAACTAGGGTAGATTGCACCATGCCGACGAGGGCAATCCTCTTGGAACTTGAAAACTTGAGTGGAGAAAACCTGAATCAGAAAATAGACAAGGCCACCATATATGAAGGGAAATTTCTTGCTTATTTATTTATTTCTTTCTTTCTTTCCTACCACCACTTTGTCCTTTTGTTGTGTGAAATTTCCATATGCACGAAAATTGGTTGAATCTTATGTAGAAAGAGCACTTAGGCCTTTAATGGAGAAGAAGAAGAAGAATCGGCATCTTAGGAACTTTGCACAATCTCACCAATTGCCACTTTGATTCATGCTTTAAGACACAAACGTTTTGTCCAGTAACTGGAAACTTTTTATCTCTTGGGACTTGTAGGGAATTTGATTCCCAATTCCATGATGGGTTCCATTTCATTCTTTTGCCTTCAACTTTTATGGTGAGGTTGATGTTTGTTTGTATGTACCATTATTGGTGAAAGAGATTGCAAGTATTTTTGTTTTTTCAAAATTAAAAAAAAAACAAAAAAAATTCTTGTTATCTTGTTTCTGTTCTAGTAAAAAATTATTATTTGATTAAATAAATAAATTGTGAATTTTAAATACTTTATATAATATATATATATTTAAATTTTAAAAAAAGTTATAATAGGATTTAAAGGAGTTTGAAGGAGACTTTAATCTCCCTATTAAATATTAGATTATAAATATATTTTAATTACTTGAATTGTCAATGGGTCAAGTTCTATTTTATTTTTACTTTGGAAACAAGATAATACCAAATCAATCCTATTTAAAACAAAACAAAATATAAATATTTTACTTAAATAAACCATTTGACCAAATTTAATTGTATTTTAGATTGAATAGGAAATAAATAAATAATACAAATTTAAAAATTGGGGTTAATTAAGTAATTTTACATGACTTACCAATCCCGTACATCCATTAGAATTCCCAAATAACAAGAGAGAGCCAAGCGGCCACCATTGCCGGTCTCTACAGAAGCACTGCGATTCTGTTTAGGATGGTTTTGCGTCAAAATTCTTTTTGGAAACCCTAGAAGATCACATGCATTATCAAAAAGTTTTTCTTTTAATACATCATAATTCACGAAGAAGTTTTTTGGATTTTTACCAGTGTATCTAATTTTTATTTTCTTCTGCTTAATTTCTGTCCATCAACGACTGGGGGACTCAAGACAGACAAAATAATTCAATAAACCTTCAATGTCTGCCAACAATAACGACAGCGTGAGTAGCCCTAACCAATCATGTGGTGGTGGCGGCGGCGGCGGCACGAAGGCGGTTGCAGTTTCGTCTCCATGGAAGCAAGTTGTACGAGGCGAATCCGATTTGATCGCGTCCGTTCCTTTATCGCCGTCAGTGTCGTCAACGACTGTGGCTGTGGTCGAGCAAGTTGGGGATGAGAGTGCGGACTGTGGGACTGGCAATGCGGGCAAAAAGCCAGCGTGGAACAAGCCGTCAAACGGGGCGGCGGATGTTGGGCCAGTGATGGGGGCTCATGCATGGCCCGCTTTATCGGAAACTACCAGGGGCTCGTCGGCAAGGTCGTCTTCTGAATCGTTGAAAGGTTTATCTGATGGATCATCATCATCGGTTTCGCAGGTTCGATTTCTCTGTTTCATTTTGAGAAATTTCAGTGAAATCTCAGTAACTTAAATTGCTTTTGAGTATTGGATTGTTTTTTTAAATGTTTCGTGTTTATGTTATGGCGATAATAATGATAATAATGAGAGAACTATAGGAAGCTAAACTTAGCTTATGATCAACCAAGTTGAATTGAAAGTGTATAGCTTTCAATCATTAGTTAATTAATTTTAAGTTTGACTGAGTTAGATCTTGCATTTTATTGTTCAGTGGGAAAAAGAAAATAGTAGGTGTTGTTTCAATTGTTGATTAATATAGAAACAGAGTATTAATATGCCTTTTTTTTTTTTTAAGCTTGTTTGCTTGCTGAGAAAACTTGGGGAGGGAAAAGATTCTCAATTATGGAATATTATTTGGTGTATTGAGTTTTTAAGTGGGACTTGAAGACATGGAACAAAAGATTATGAAGACAGTTCTTCTGTTTTTGTTTTTGCAGCAACGAAAAATAAGTTTATTGAGTTGATATTTTAGGCCTGTATGTGTTGTTAACTTTTGTAAGGGATATGATTGAATTTATACTTCGAAGATGCTTTATGATGGCATTACGAGGCTTTTCGACTTGAAGAATAGAAGGCAATAGATTATGAATATATTTCTCTGCTTTGTTTTGAAGCAACCAGACAAAGGGTTATTGAGTTGATAATTTACAGTCGTAGTGTGTTACTAACTTTTCTATGGGATGTGATCTAATTGATACTTTAACATATAAATTTTTTATTTAGGGATTATGAGTCCTTTAAATATATTCTTCGATATAATTTTAGGGTACTGGAACAGCAAATTCAGCATCCCAGAAGCAAGGCAATAATAATGGAAACCCTAATTCAACTTCAAACCATACGGCCCGGACACGCCAAAGATCCACAAAGCGTAATGGTTCCATTTCTGCTTCAAATGGTGGCCTTACTTATCCATCAGCACCACAGGGTCCTGCTGTTGAAGGTCCCTTCAATAATCCTTCTCCAAGAGATCTTTCCCAGCAACGTGGTTCATTCAGGAATCGCAATGGTAATTCACATCCTGGTGGAGATAGTTCTCAACATCCCAATCATGGGGGCAGACGTGATCATGGCTCTGGAAATCAAAATTGGAATGCTTACCGAAATTTTAACAGCAGAGATGGCCACATGCAGTCTCAGGGGGTGGTGCAAAGGTTTATTAGGCATCCACCTCCACCACCGCCGCTGCCACCAAGTTCTAGCCAATTTATTCCACCCCCACCAGTGCGCCCTTTTGGCAGCCCCATTGGCTTTCCTGGTAAGTTTTCTCATATTTTATGTTGCATTTTTTTAATTTGTTGGGAGTTTACTAAAATGTTTCTCTTTATTTTCAGAGTTGGCATCGCCTGCATATTATGTTCCAGCTCCTCATTCAGAGGCACTTAGGGGTGTGCCTTTTGTTGCACCACTTCCACCACATGCTTTGTTTTTCCCTGCTTTTGACCCTCATTTGCATTCTAGCATAGTTAATCAAATAGATTATTATTTCAGGTAATTCTTCTATTGTTCCTTTTTTAGCACATATAATTATATTTTGTTTATTTTTGCATTAACTGTAGTTCTACCTCCTATTTGTTTTGCAGTAATGAAAATTTAATTAGAGATACATACTTGCGGCAGAACATGGATGACCAGGGTTGGGTTCCTATTACTTTAATCGCAGGCTTCAAGAAAGTAAGTTTTCTGGGGGATACTCTGATTGGGTCTTCTTAAATGTGATTTTCTGTGGTTTTTTGGCTTATACTTTTATCATGGCAATCAGTTTGTTCATGCATGGGTTGGCATCACCTCACAGATTGCTATTTTGAATGTCAAATGTAAGTAATAACTGAAAATGGAAATGGAAACTAGCGGGTAATGTTGCTCTCAGTTGAAAAGTAATCTTCTTATAATATTTCCTTGAATTAAGCTCGTGTTCCATCGTTGGTTCTTTGCTTTGTGGTTTATATTTTATATCTTACATGTAGAACTCTTTTCTTCTTTTTGGTTAATTTGTTAATTTAATGGTTTATTGCCCTATGAATGCAAAGGTCCTGTTTGTAGTTATATCGTTACAAACAATTTGTTAGTGCATTGGTCATCTCCCCAAGTGTTATTTGATTTTAGAGATCAAGCTAATATGATGTTTTCTTAAATTAGTTTTATAAGCTCTATGTTGGGTATTTTGTATGCCATTGTTTATGAATGATTTTGTGGATTATCACAATTTCCATTGTGCTTCCTGTTAAGTGTAAAGTATGCACTGCCTCCACCCCCCTCTTTTTTTTATTTTTATTGAATTTGTATTGGTTGGACTATTTTCATATGAATGTGAAGGCAATGGGTTTCATTGAATTTGAGAAAATGGTGGCATAAAATTGTTTAATGAACTTGTTATTCTTGGTGCACTTAGCCACAACTGTTGGGTCATCTATCAGTTTTTAGATGCAGGCTTAATTTGTTCAGTTGTAATACCCCTCCCTTATTATCAAATAGTTTTATGTATTTTCTAATTGTGAAGTCTCTGCATTTTTCATTAAAGTACTTAAGACTACTGTGCCAGTTTCATATACCTTCTGCTCATTTTATCTTAAGATGCAGATTTTATATGCCCAATTTTGTTAAGTAATGTTATATGTGATATTTCTTTGAGTCAGTTTTATATGTTCTAGGTTTGGTACTGTATACACTATTTTTATGAACCATGATATTGTGGATCATTGTAATTTTCTTTTTGCCTGCTTTATAGTGTATAGGATGCAAGCAGCTCCTCCTTTTTTCTTATTGAATTTGTATTGGTTGGGTTATTGTCATATGCATGTGAAGGATAAGGATTTAATTAAATTTCAATAAAATAATTGGATAAACTTGTAATTCTTGGGCGCTTGCCTTATTAATTTAGTCGTGTAATTGTATGTATTTTTTTAATTGTCGAGTCTTATGCATCATAAGATACTTAAGACTAATACCACCTCAGTTTCGTAAAATTCCAGTCATCTAATTTAACTTGGAGATTATATATGTGCACGATTATTATATAATATTAGATATGATTTTCCTTTGTATCAATTTTTATATTTTCTATGTTTGGTACTGTATACACCATTTGTATGTACCAAAATGTTGTGGATTATCAAGAAAATGGTCGAGCCACACTGTTGGGTATCTGCACCTTATTCAGTTAGCTATATGTAACTGTAAAGCTTTCTCTTTTAAAGGATCCCTTTGACTATCCTGTGTCACTTTCATAAACCTCTACTCTCAGTCTCTCACATAATTTAGCTCAGAATTGTGATTCTAAATACATTCTCTGTTTCCTTTTATCAGTTTTATGTGGTCTGTCTTTACTGAATTTTATGGCCTTGATATTATGGGTTATTATAATTTCCTTTTTTGCTTTCTCTTAGGTATCAGCCCCCCTTTTCTCCAGTTATTGAATTTGTACTGGTTGATTATTGTCATATGAATTTGAAGGCAAGGGGTCACATTGAATTTCACAAAAGTAGTTGGGTATACTTATTTAATGAACTTGTTATTTTTTGTAGAAGCCACATTTGTTGTGAGCCTTATTAAATTTGGTTTTTAATTGTATGCATTTTCTTATTTTTTGAAATCTTCTGCATTATAAGACACCTAAAGACTAATACCAAACATCTACTTTCACATAATAGATTTTATGCAAAGGTAGAACTGCTCAGGAATTCTAATAGTATCCTGAACATAAGCTTGTTTCAACTGTCAGATTATTGACTATCGCATGCTTTTGTTCCCTTTCGCTTTCCCTAGTGCTATGACTTAATGTAGAAGCTAGTTTCTTTTGCTGATAGTAGTCATTATTAATTCAATCTTTTCATTTGATGCATAGTATTTTGTAAATACATGCTTATTTATTGGGTGAATAGCATGTTCAGTTTTGAATGTCTTTGATGATATGCTCATATTTCCTATTTCAGTTTGCCATATAATCTCGAAATTCAGTAAAATAGTGACTTTGATTTAGGTGTGGTTGTATTTCTAATTAATCTGGGTGTTTCACTTTTACGAAATTGGTGTTGTTGCATAACATTTAAGTCAACTTCTGTTGGTAGCATAGATATACCATGACTTTAATGCAGCTGTAGTGGTTTGAATTGTGCTATTACTGCTGCCAACTGGTAATTGACATTAAGTGGTTCACCAAACACATGGACATTTGGCATAGTAATGCATTGAGGACTCATGATTTATGAATCCTGTGTTGCATCCTTGCAAGGATGTGTATATGTTACTTCTGCTCAAACCTTTTGTCTTTTGCTGTTTCTTAGAGATATTATCTACCTTTGTTCCATAATATTGGTTTTATATGAAAGTATATATTTGATTAAGCTTGTTAGACGGTGTCTTACAAGACCAATTTCTTATTTATTGCATGTGGGGCAGTTTTATTTTATTTTATTCCAAGACTGATTTCCTGGTGGCATGTAATCTTATTTTAATGTCCTTTATATTTTGCTTTGACATTTTCCCCTGTGACTACCTAATTAATTCCCTTAGGGCTACCTGCATCGGACAAACTCACTCATATATATATACACACACACACACATGTATATGTATGTGTAAACCTTTTCACTATAATAACATTAATTAAACAAAATTATCTGTTTCTTAGATCCATTTTTGAGTTTAATTCTGGCAATGTATCTAACCAAAACCATAAATTTATTGTTGTTTGGTTACATATACATGCACACACTAGCACACACACGCGTAAAAACTAATTAATTAAACTAATTTTTCTGTTTCTTAGATCAGGTTTTCAGCTAATTTTTCAATGCAACATTCTCTTGTTTATAGTCAAAACCATAAACCGACTGATGTTTGGTTTGGCTAAGTACACACAAACATGTACTAGGTTAGTGGACTAATTTCTGTTTCTAGATCAGGTTTTGAACATAGGTTTGATAATGTAACATTCTTTTGGCTTCTAATGGAAACCATAAATCTAGATGTTTGGTTGCATTTAGTAATACATTATGTTTCAAAGTATTATGTCCTGCATAAAATCTTAGTTAGGCTTTGTTTTGTCTGTTGATACGTTGGTTTCTTTTGTCATCTTCATCCAATTTCTCCGCTTTGCTCTTTATTTCGGATATTGTACTTGAATACTGGTGTCTTTTCCCTCATGTGTCTACAAATGAATTTTTCATCTTTGGATGCACCAGTTGTGTTGCAATTCTGACAATTAATTCAAAAATCTGTTTTCAGGTTTCCCTATTAACTGATAATATCCAACTGATTTTGGATTCATTGCAAAGTTCTACTGTTGTAGAAGTACAGGTATCCCTTTTGAATTATGTAATTGTGTATTTCCATTATCATGAATTCATTTCTCGTTGCTCCAATTATCCCATTACAAAAATTTGACTTTCACTCCGCTTGACCCTCATATAGGTTAACAATAAGTAGGTTTCCACTGTGTGGAAAGAAGGCACTTAACATCCCCAAATATCAAAACTTGCTACCACAAATATCCAGTGTTATAGTACACATGGTGTGTTTGGACATACATTGCATCTGTATTTCTGCACCATCTAATACTGTCTGTACATTACATTACTACTAATAGTCATTCCTGAATTTATACTTTTTTATGATTTATATCTACTTGTATATATATATTTTTATATTTTAGGGTGACAAAATAAGGAAACGAAACGATTGGATGCGTTGGATAATACCTCCAGGTCAATTTTCTGGTGCACCAAGTGGAAAGTCTAGTCAAGATAAATTGGCTAATAACTTCCGAAATATTTCATTGGAACAGAAGAATGTTAACCACGATAATGCTACAATAAGTAGGTCACCATCTGGGGATTTGAGTGTGGGGACAGTTAAAGTCAGCCTTCAAGGGGGTTCGGATCCATCTAATTCAGGGGATTTGAGTGTGGGGACAGGTCAAGTCAGCCTTCAAGGGGGTCCAGATCGATCTAATTCAGCTGGAAAGGGAAATTAGTAGAGTTGGCGAGGGGTTCAAAATCGGGTTGGGAGGGTTTTGAGGAAAAGAGTCATTTTCAATGTAGTGGTTTTGCTGTGGAGTGATGGAGGCTAATTGTCATGAGTCTTGTGAGTCAAACAGAAGCTTAAAAAAAAAAAAATCATGAGAGAAAAAAAGAGAGAAATTGAGGAGAAATAAAATGGAAAAAAACTGACATGAATGAGCTAGAATAGTAGCATGAGTTTATTGTATGTGTTGTTTTCTTGGCACTCCCAATATGTTTTCACATCATGTTGGTGCTTAGGTTGGGATTGTTTTTGGTAAATATATACCCCAACGGAGGACGACGGTTGCCTTAGGTGGATGCTGCAGTTGAGCTCATGTTACCTCTATGCTCTTTCATGCTAAATTTTAGATTTTTTTTTTTTCCAGCTTAATCAAATATTACATCTATAAATTTATTCATATACATTCTTTAAAAAGTTTCTATTTCATAAAGTGGTCTTGGTGACAAACACGTGTTACATTTTAATTAATGGTATGGAGCTCAACTTTGGAACTCATTGAAATTGCTTCATCGATTTTCTTTTTACTATCTCAATATTTTAGTATGATGTTGGTTTCATTTTATTTATGATATGAAACTTGAGTCGTTGGAAGGATTTTTGTTATGATTTATATAATCTAGCGTAGGGTTTGTCTTTGATTTTGGTGTATGGGTAGAGTTGAACAGATAATCGTTCACAATGGTAGACCAGAAAACACTTCATTTCAGGTCATAATGTGATGGTTTCTCCCCAATCAAACTCTCCATTTTCTAACAAGCCATATTGAAACAAAGTGTTTTAGACATAGTGTGTGAAACTTTGGATTGAACTTTGTAAAATAGCAATATTCTGAGACTGTAAAACCATTTTTACCATAAAGAGGGGACGTAAAGTCTGTATCAGCATCACCATGGACTTGACTTATCAATGCCTTATAATGTGATGTTATAAGTTAATTAGGTGGCCGCTCTCAGAACACCAATTTCTGGGCTTAACCCTAATTGCTTATTCAGGTATTTCTTCTTGAAATTACAAAATAACCCAACGGTTATCAATCATTGAGTTTCTTGTTGTGACCAAGAAAACACATCAAAATTTCGTACGAATTCAATTAGGCAAGAAAAACAGGTATCTTTTTAGAGACTTCTTGCTGTCCTAAGCTTGGTAAAATTATGAGGCCCGCTTCTCACCACGCTCAATTTTCTAGTAAAACGTGCACGTAGCACAACCACAGGAAAAACTCCATGCATGCGCTCAAAAGGTTTCCTTTGAACAATACAAAGAATCTGTTCTCGTTTTGATGATATTTTCTGCTCCACCACTGTAATGTCGCGGTTGCCTTCACCATGGGGACCCTCCATTCCAATGCAACGAAGTATTACTGTTCATGTAAAAGGGTCATCTCAAGTACTCTTTCTCCTTTGGCTGCGGGTCAAACTATTCCCCCCCAGAAAATGAATAAATGTTGGTGCATTTTTTCCCATCGGACTTGCCAACACATGACGACGTGTATAGTGTTTATTAAAGGAGGTGTGGAGTGGGTGGGGGCAAATTAAAGCAAGTGTAATTAATAAAGACCGGTAGACTGAGAAAAGTTAGGGTAGGCAGGACAGGTGTCGACACAAGGCTGACTTCTTCACTATGGAAGACTGACTTCTTCACCATGAAATCTATCTTATATTCTTCGCTTTCCTCTGTTGCTCACAGGAAAGTACATGCATTGGAGTGGAAACTAGGGTTCCCCTTTATTTTCCTTGTTTTTTTTTTTTTTTTTCTTGCTAAAGAGAAAAAATTGGGATGTGGGGTTTCATTTACTCTCCGTCATTTCATAGTTACTTGTCCTTTGATCTTAACTACAGTCCAGAGAAAAACACCGAAAGAAAAAAAAAAATTCCAGTCAAAATCCATTAGCAAAGCAAAGGTAGGATTAAACAAGGCCAAGGGACTTATTCCCACCCATGGTTTCATCCTAACCCACCTCCCACCTCCCACCTCCCAGGATTATAAAACCCAAAATTCTTTGTTCAAATTTCATTACTTTTTTACTATATTTGATAAAATAATTAAAATATTATTTAAAAAATAAAAATTCATAATAAAATTATAAAATAATATGTAAATATAAAAAATTTTGAAAAATTTTAAAAGTTTTTAAATTTAAAAAAAATCAAAACCAATCACTTTTGCCATTGTTAACAGCGATGGTTTTCGCTAATAAAATCAGATGACCAAAAATGATCATCTAGTTTTAGAAAAGATTAGTTTAGCGAAGATGGCTAGATCCGACCACCTCTTTTAGAATACATAGTCGAAAACGATTGATAAAACTAAAACCGATCATTTTTTATCGTTTTCAACTACTATTTCTAGAGAAAAGGCTATCTTCGTTAGACATGGAGGCCAAATTTTGTTTTTCCTGAAATCAGATGGCTATTTTTAACCATTTAATTCAATTAACGATGACCACTACCGTTCGCATCACTGATGGTGGTTGTTTTTAATTTGTAAAAATTTTTCATATATTTTTAATATTTAAATAATATTTTATATTTATTTAAATTTTATTTTATTATTTTATAAAATTTTTATTTTAAAATAAAAAAATATTTTTTAACTGTTAAAATATTTAATTATTCATCGGACAATTTAAGTGTTGATTAAGTCAACAAATAATAAGCTTTTAAAATTTACAAACTTTAGAGGTGGGAAGTGGGAAATAATCCGAGTGTGGGTGGAAGGAAGTCCTTCGGCCGATTAAACAACTCTTCCATTCCAAAATCAATAGCCCAAAATGTTGGTTTTTATAAATTAAGAATGTCCCGAATTGAACAAATCCAAAAGGCATTACCCTAACAGAGTTCTAAACTCTGTGACTTTGGAAGCTAGTGGTCGTTGGATGTGACTCAACTAAACTTGCTGCTGCAGAAAGCAGAGAAAAAAAAAGCAAGAAAAATTAAGTATGGAAGAAGGAGAAGACTCAGTAAAGAATGGCTCTCAATGCTCCACGACTCACTTCAATTCGTACTAGCTTCTTATCTGTCTTCTTGGATTTCCCTTAAATTTTAATTTCGAGAGAAAGCACTACTTTTTAGCCAAGTTTATTTCATTGACATGTTCTTGTCCACACCTACTCCTTAGATTAAAACCATGCTCCGAAATCCAATCAAGATAAATTTTCCTCCCCCAATTTAGAAATTCATCACTTAAACTTTTATGTTCAATTGAGAAAATTAAAACCTAACTGGCATTATTTCAAATGGCTTGTATAGTATTTCCAGGTGTAATCTATAGTTAACCGCATTAAGTATGATGCAATTTAGTTGGAATCGCATTTAAAAGGGTACAATTTGACTAACTTTAAATTGAATTGCATGATTTCAATACGATTCAAGCCAAATCGCATTGAACAATTCAGCTTAAATTGCATCTAAAATGGTGTGATTTAGGCCCACTTTCACCACTCCAATTTGATGTTATTTCAATTGAAATCATATCTGGGATTCTACAATTTATGTCAAATTATACAATTTTAGTGTAATTTTGATTGAATCACACCAAGTGTAATTTGATTGGATCTCACTATAACAAGTATGATTTTTTCCAAATTACATCACATTGAGTATGATACGACAAAGATTGCATGTGACAAAGTCCTCAACAACAAAAGTTGTTAGCAACTAATTTGATTCTTATTTTTTTTTAACTATTAACCCTAAAATTAATATAAACTAGAGGTGAAAAATACTTAATAAATGTTTAAGGGCAAATTGTTATTCAATAAAGACAATACAAGTTATTTTAATGGTTGTAAGATGTTGTTTTACTAATAGAAGCTCACAAGGGGGGGAGGGGAAATTAACTTCTTAAATTTAGAGGGTAAGAAAGGGCATTTAAGGCAAACCTTGGGTGGTAAAATGTTCTCTTTTAAATATTTTGTTTTACATTTCATTTTGGAGACATTTTCTCAAAGATGAGCCACGTTTACAATGTAAATGTATAGTTGTTACTATAGTCAAATATGGTTTTACCTTAACAAGTGAAAGAGAAGAAGATATGGTCTCTCCGTAAAACAGTAAGTTATAATTAAAAGGGTTAGGGTTTTTTAGTATATGAAAGAGACGACCTCTCAATCCAGAAATTTGGCAGCTAAATACGCTCATCCCAAAACAGATACACTTCCAGTTGTATGAATCTTGTAGTTTGATTAGCAATGGCTGAAGGGCATCTCTCTGAACTATTGAACTGACCCTTCAAGCCAGCCGACATAACCCCATCACTTCTGTTCCTTTCTCCTTCATCGCTCTGCAAAAGCTGTAAACCCCTCCCCATCTCTCTTCCCATTATATACTTTCTTCATTTAGTCTATGTGAGATGGGATGTATTTAACAACTTAATAATTGACGTGTGTTTTCTTTTTCAATAGCAAAATCTTGCATCAATCAAATCAAATCAGTTTATTTTTTAGAGCTAAAAAAACTGTACATACTGCTCTCTTCTTATAATTTCTTCGTATAATCTATATCAGATAGGAAGTCGTTGACAGTTTAAGTTTCGTTTTTTATTTACAGGAAAATTTTGTATCAATCAAATCGATATATATCAGTATTTTTTAATTTTTTTTTATAGAGCTAAAAATTACTTTTACATACTTTTCTTTTTCCAGGTTAATTGTGCAGCATGCTTAATGTTTGATTGCTTCGTTCAACATGTGGCAAATAAACATGTGAGAAAGATAAAAATATCCTCAATAATTGATTTCTGAAATTTAACCCTGCCAACACCACTTGACCATCACTATTTCCTACCACCATTGACAACACCTTCCTCAATATATAACTAACGTATTCTTCGTCTATCCTCAATATATAACTAATGTATTCATCTATAAATGTGGGCAAAGTTTCAAGATAAATAATTGCAACCATTTTGTATCCACCGTTTTCATTTCAATCTTCTTCTGCCTAATCTCCAACCATTTTTTTCTTGCCGTGTCATTTGATTCACAACAAGGCTTAGTTGATGTGATTTTCCCACGAATTATGAATGTTGCCACTTCAAAAGAGGCATGGGATATGTTGTATGAAGAGTACCAAGGGACAAAAAAAGTGATGATAATAAAATTGAAAGCACTCTGATGAGAATTCAAGAATTTTTCAATGAAAGCTTTAGAATCAATTCATGATTTTCTTATGAGGGTTTCATTAGTTGTGAATCAAATTCGTTCTCTCGGAGAGGCATTGGAGGAATAGAAGGTTGTGGAAAAGGTATTAAGATGCCTTCCCCCCAAATTCAACAGTGTTGTGGTAGTAATAGAAGAATCAAAAGATCTGTCAGATTACTCATTAGTTGAACTAATGGGATCACTTCAAGTTTATGAGCAACGATTGAATTGTACAACAGAAAATACCTTGGAGCATGCCTTTCAATCAAAGGTTGACATAGGGAGAAATTCAGCAAGGCGAGAACGAGGGACAAGTAATAGGGGACGTGGTCGTAGTCGTCGAAATTCAAGCCATGGAAGGGGACATGGTAGAAACTTCAATGGAGGTAATTACGCCATTACTCAAGCATGTTTTTATTGTGGTAAGACAAATCATGGGGCTAAAATTTTTGGTATAAAAAATAAATCTGATAAAGATAAAAATGCTCCTCAATGTTACAAGTGTAAAAGATCTGGACACATTACTAAGAATTGTGAGTTGAAATCAAAAGCACAAGTTAATTATCATGAGGAGGAAGAAGAAAAAAACAACTACAGATAATTTATTTGTTACTTGTTTAACTATTAATATTGAAGTGTTTGAGGATGCATAGTCTTTAGACAGTGGATGCAATAACCATATGACAAGAAAAAAGATTATATTGTGGAGCTTGATGAGACTGTGAAGCCACGGGTCATAATTGGGAACAATAACCAAAAGCAGGTTTGTGGTTTAGGTGTTGTTGCTGTGAATTCCAAATATGGTAGGAAGTTTATTCATGATGTATTTTATGTTCTTGGTTTGGCAAAAAAATTGTTAAGTTTGGGTCAGTTGATGAGGAAAGGTTATTATGCTCTATTTGATAATGATGAATGCATGATTTTTCATAAAAAAAAGCATGAGTTTGATTTATTCAAGAAAAATAATAGCAAACAAAATGTTTTCTATCATATTTTCACAAATCACTTTCAAGGCTTTTAAAGCTTCAAGTAGTGATGACTCATTCCTTTAGCATAGACGTTATGGTCATCTTAATTATGCTGGGTCGCAAATGTTGCACAAGGAAAGTATGGTGGTAGGCCTTCCAATGATGCAAATAAACAATGATGTTTATGAGGCATATGTCTTAAGGAAGCATCATCGCAACAAATTTTAGAAAGGTGAAGCTTGGAGAGCAACTGAACCATTAATGCTAATGCATGGAGATATATGTGGGCCTATGCAAACACCATTACTAAATGGAAGTAAGTATTTTCTCATTTTTGTTAATGATTTTACAAGGATGACGTGGGTGTATTTTTGGAGGAGAAATATGAAGCTTTTAAGATCTTTAAGCAATTTAAAGCTAAAGTGGAGAAGCAGTTTGGTTACTCAATCAAGACACTACACACTGATCGTGGGGGTGAATTTACATCCCAAGAATTCAAGTTGTTTTGCAGGAATAATGACATATGAAGACAATTGACAGCAAGCTATACAGCTCAACAAAATGGTATTGTAAAGCAAAAAATTAAAACCATTATCAATACAGCCAAAAACATGTTAAATGAGAAAAATCTTCCTAAAGATTTTTGGGCAAAAGTAGTGGCAGTAGCTGTTTATCTACTCAATCAATTCCTAACAAGCGCAGTTGATGGAAAAACACCACTTGAGGCCTAGAGTGGAAGAAAGGCAAAAGTTAGTCACTTGGAAATTTTTGGCTATATTGCATATGCCTTCGTTCCATCAAAATTGAGAAAGAAGTTAGATGAAAGAAGTGTCAAGTGTATCTTTGTTAGATATTGTGAAGAAACAAAAGGGTACAGGCTTTTCAATCCGATCATAAAAAAATTGATAGTAAGTTGGGATGTCATTTTCAATGAAGATGAAGCATGGAATTGGAAAGATGAAGGTACAACACTTGTTTTGGTAGAAATTGAAGATTTTAGTTTAGAGCCAACCAACTCTCTCACACCTCTTTTTGTAAATACTATTACAAATTCTCTACCAAGAAGGGTAAGAGATTTATCTGACATTTATCTGACATTTATGCCTCTTGTGAATTGCTTTTCTTGCTGTGGAACCAACTTGTTTTGAAGATGCAATTAAAAGAAAAGAATGGGTAAAAGCAGTGGAAGAAGAGCTTACTACCATTAATAAAATCAAAACATGGAGCTTGGTGGAGCTACTTGCTAGAAAAAAAGCAATTAGGTTGAAGTAGATTTACAAGTGCAAGTTCAATACAGATGGTACCTTGCAATGCAATAAGGCATGCTTGGTGGCAAAAAGATATGCACAAGTGTCAGGTACTGATTTTATTGAAACTTTCGCTCTTATAGCAAGGTTTGATACCGTGAGAACAATCTTAGCCTTGGCAGCACATCATAGTTGACAAATCAACTTTTCTTAATGGAGATTTAACTGAGGTGTATGTGGAATAACCTAAGAGATTTAAAAAAAAAAAAAATTAGAACATGAGGTGTACAAACTGCATAAAGCACTGCAGGGCTTAAACAAGCTCCACGAGCCTGGTAAAGTAAGATTGACACTTACTTTGCTGAAAATAACTTTCACAGGATTCTTAGTGAACCCACATTATATGTTAAAACTTGTGAAAACAATTTTTTAGTGGTGTGTTTGTATGTTGATGATATGATATATACGGGGAATTCAACGTAAATGGTGAAAGACTATAAAGAATCAATGTTGAAAACATTTGAGATGTCTAATTTAGGCTTGTTGCATTATTTTTTGGGCATTGAAATTGTGCAAGATGGAAATGGGATTTTCATTAGTCAAAGGAAATATGCTGCTGATTTTTAAAAAAAAAAAAACAGGTATGTTAAATTACAAAGCTGCCAAGACTCCTCTCAACACTAATGACAAGTTGTGCTTGGATGATGGAGTTGAAAAAACTGATGAAAAATATTTCAGGAGTATGGTAGGAGGTTTAATGCATCTCACACACACATACGGAGTGACATTATGTTTATAATAAGTCTCATTTCCAGGTTTATGCATAGTCCAAGCAAGCATCATCTTGGGGCTGCCAAACGAGTCTTAAGATACATACAAGAGACATCAAACTATGGCATCATATATGTGAAGGAAAGAAGTAATGATCTTCATGCTTTTACTGATAGTGATTGGGCTGGTTGTGTTGATGATAAAAGGAGCACAACAGGTTTTGTTCTATGCCTTGGGTCTGGAGCTATTTCATGGATGTCAAAGAAACAACAAAGCAATGCATTATCAAGCACAGAGGCTGAGTATATGGCTGTTACCACTACTGCATGTCATACTGTTTGGACAAGAAGAATTTTAGCTAAGTTGAAGTAAGAGCAATTAAACCTTACAATGATATATTGTGACAACAAATCCACTATCGCAATATCAAGGAATCCAATTCATCAAGGGAGATCAAAACACATTGAGACCCGTTATCATTTCATTAGAAAACTTGTTGCAAAAGGAGAAGTTGAGCTACAACACTGTTGTACTGAAGAACAGCCAACTGATATGCTTACTAAGGCAATTCTAAATTGAAGTTTAAGAAATTTTTTGCCTTGATTGGTGTTTAGACCCTTACTTGAATTAAGGGAGGGATTGTTAGTGAATAATTCAACTAGTCATAATAGTTCCTATTTTTTCGGTTTTTATGTTGATAGGTGTCAAGTTGTTAAGATAAGTGAAAGATTTATAGCTAAGTTGTTGCTACCCAGTGTTCCACTACCGTTGTTATCTTTAATTATTTTATTTTAGTAGAGTTTTGACGGTTATTTTATCAAAAATAATAATAATTCTCTCTGTTGTTTCTAAGTTTCCTCCTCTTTCGTGAAATCTGTGAAGAAAAGTTTTTTTAACATGATGCAGCAGGAGTGGACGTCAAAGTAGGACAAGGGCTGTTAGTGGGGGTGAGATAAAGCGACGGAAAGGGAAAGAAAAGGGGCTGTTGGTAAGGTGTGCCCGTGGGTGGGAAGAGATAACATAGCTGTTGAAAAAATAATTAAACTAAAGGTCCAATCCAAATTTGAGGGACGGGTGAACAAGCTGTAAATCTTGAGTGAGATAGAGTTCTTCTCTCTAAAATTATAAGAAAATAAAAAATTTGGCACATCACATGGACTATTGGGAGCTCGTGTATTCCCTGAGACCCTAAAAGACAGACGATTCAATGAAAGTTCCCTTGTTCTTGCAAAAGTCTGTTGCTTGCAATAAAGTGCTTCAAAAATGGTATATTGAAATTACCCTTTTATCTCTCTCCCTCAACTATCTCTTTCTTTTATGTAATTGTATGATGTCAAAAAGGTAGGTGAATAGTGCATTTTATTTACCACAGATAATAAAAAGTAAGAAGGAAATTTCACGTCAATGTAAAAAAGAGTGAAAAAGTAAACGATCAGAGTCTTCATTCATCTTTCGTGACATGGGGACGAAGAAGAGACAGAGAGAAATACTACAAATGAAATTTGTATTAATGAAACTTAACTGACTTAAGCGCCCATAGCACTATAAAGAAGGAGCACACTCATAGCAGTCAATCTGTATTAAACAAGCTTAGGTTCTTACTTGTTCTAGCCTCCTCTTTCGTTTCATCATCACCCTGAAACTCAAACACTTTCAGCTTTCTTTTTCTTCTTTGACCCTAGTTTCCTGACCGTTGCATGGAGAACGATGCTTCTGTAATGATATCTATGTTTCTAATTATAATTGCACACTTTATTGTCATAAAATCCTTCTTCGAAGTTTATTACCTCTGATGGACTCAGAAAATGAAATCCAGCCACATTCGCCTCAACCCAGCACCCACGTTAATCTGCAGCACTCTCTTGATCTCTTGACCCTTACCCCCTCTATCACGCAAGGCAACACTCCCCCTGTTGGTTCTCTCGGGGCTTCTCGGCTTGGGGCTAACCTTGACGTATCCAGAGCCACTAAGAAGAATAACCGCAGAGCTCCAGGAACAGCTCCTCAGCGCCGCCTTCAGCTGCTTAAATTAAGCACCAGGGTAAGAAGAACGATAAATTCTTTCACTTTACTTCCTGGAAGTTAATTTAATTGTTTTCTTATCATTTTCTTTTCTTGGTTCCCTTTCCTTCAGCTTTATCATCGGCAGCTTAGGGTGCAGATCGCCTTTCTTACAAGGGAAAATGAAAGATTAAAGGAGATAGAAGATGTAAAAGTTAATGATCAACTTTTGTTTTATTACTAAGATTTGCAAAGTTGCGCTTTTTTTCTTCACTCATTATTTTGTGGAAGTTGATTGTTTTGAATTTTTGGCACGCAGCTGCATTTGGCTGCGGAAGCTGCCGGATTGAAAGTTCGACTGAATGATCCTTGAGCTCTCATTTCTAAAGGGTGTGATCACGTAGACTCGAGTTTCATTATTTGCTTGTCCGTCTGTTAGATGCTTCTATGCCTATGTTATGAATTTCTTAATTCTTTCCTTCTAATGCTATTGTGTGAGAGGTGCCGGAGGAACCTCAGCTGACTGGTTTGCTAGCTTCGTTCATCTCAAAAATGGAGAAGAGGAAGGGAGCCCTGGGGAGTGCTTCTGATAAACGCTTTTGTAGTAGTAAATCAAGACCATTCAATGTTTATCTTTGTCATGTAGTTTTATGGCTTGGAATATTAATTGTGTTATTTGCTGGGTGTAATTTGTGGCTTATTAATTTCTTTTCTCTTTAGTCTACCTGTAATGAAAGAAAACACAGAACTCGATTTATTAACTTGTGATCTTCAACTTGGACTAAAATGGAAAGAGTTCAGAGCTACTGTAAACAGGTCGGGAAAATTTGGGAACAACTTAAAGAAGTATTTTTTTATTTCTCAAGGCATTAATCTTCAAATACCCTTACAAACCCAACATAAAATATATCTTCAAATACATCTAACATTTATTAAATGAAATTCAAGATTTTTCTCAAATTGAAACATTCTTTGGAAAGCACAAATTATATTCCTAGCTTTTACGTTTTGGTTATAACATTTTTATCACAAGTTCATTGTGGCAAAAAGCTCTAATTCACTTATAATCTTTAAGTCCCATGTATATCATCTAGCTCTTTCATTCTTTATCCTTTAAGGGTGTGCATAGTTCGGTTTAAGATTTTTTCAAGCCAAACTGAAATAATGGTTTAAAAAATTTTAGATTAAATCAAACCATTTTAGTTTTAAAGTAAACTAAATCAAACCAAATTAAAAAAAATATGGTTTTGTTTTGTTTGGATTTCAGTTTGAATCTATAAAAAATTATTTACTTTCAAATATTTTATATTTAATAAATAATAATTGAATTACAGTTATGTAATACATAAAATAAATATGTAAAATAAATATAAAATACATATACAACATATGTAAAAAAATTACATACCTAAATCATTTTTTTAAAATTTTTTAAGTTAAACTAAAGTGTTTTATAAATCAAATCAAACTAAACTATAATTTTTGAATGGTTTAATTCAATTTTATAGTTTGAACTGAATTATGTATACTCTTATCCTATAAGATTAGAAAAAAAATAACTATAGGTAAGTTCTTCCATGTCCAACCTTCAACCTAACATAACCAAAGTTTATCAATTTTATGTAGGATGAAACATAGACTAATCTTATTCCATAACTTAAAGTCTTATAGAGACCAATAAATTTTTGTTTTCATAAAGCTTCAAAATCTAGATAGGCTTTAAGTATTATCATTTGAAGTTTGTTAATATTAGAAATAAAATAAAGCATACTATTTTAAAAAGGTTTAGTTTTTATCTTAGCTGAAGTGATAATAAAGTACTATTGGACGTATTTGATTTATGTGTTTAAGTACTAGTTTCAGTTTGAGTAAAACTAGGACTTGGATTTTATACATATATTTTTATGTATTCTTAGTTCTTCCACTAGTGTTATTAAAGAAACAAATATGAAGAAGTATATGTTATATCTAGTTATAAATCCCGAAATCTAATTAAAATATGAAGATGTTTTAGATGTTGTAACTTGAATTTTAAAGATGTGTGATGGTTACCAAATAAAGGAGAAGTAAGAAGAGTGAAAATTCAGCTTTTTAGATAACTTTTTGATGGGATTTCTTATTATCAATTGTTGGACATAGTTCAAAGCATTATGTATATGATAGGTTCCAGTAGCGAAAGTAAGAATCTGTTATAGAATATTAATATCCATCACGATGTAGAGTAAATACAATAAAGAAAATTGGACACTGAATATTTTTTAACTTGTTTATATCCATAGTTATAACATTAGTGACTGTAGCAGAATGTTTTGACATAGTAAGTGTTTAAAAATTACAAAAAAAAAAAATCTTGAGAAGTACTCAATTTAGGACAAGAGTTCTAGTGGGAATTGGTGGACTTTAGGGAGAACCTCTTTTAACTTATAAGGAAGTTTATCTAATCCTAAGCATAGCGTGGATGCTTTCTTATGCTTAGTCATGCCCTTCCCCCCTCTTCATAATCTACTTTATTTAAACGATGTGAGAGAATGGTTGTAAGTCTATCAGTTACATTCAAAATTCAAATTCAAATAATAACTTTCTAATAAGTTACATTTAAATTATAAGATATATAATGTTTGACAACTAATAAAGTAGAAAGTTATTGTTTTTTATCATGGACAAATAACATGGAAGGAATGTTATATGATAGATTACAATCTCTAGGTAAGGAATGTTTATTCATAGGTCAAGGCATAAGTTATCACTTCTATAAATGGTCACGTCTCAAGTTGATTTTGTAACACTTTTAGATATGAATCAAGGCTATTTTGGTCTTTTTAAGTTTAATATGTGATTATGGTTTAGATATTACCTAAATAAAAAGAAAGAAATGATTTTTGGCTCGACAAACAATTATGCATGGAGGGTGTATACTCATTTATTATTCTATCACATGGACCTTATGGATATTATATCAAATCAAAAGTAATTGTCAGATGCAAGAATGTGCATTTAAGAGTGCACAATTGTGACAACGATTGTGGGCAAATCTTTATGTAAGGAATGTGCCTATGATTTTTGTTATGATATAATGTTCCAACTTCTTTTGGTATATAAACAATATTCCACCTTATCGATTTAAAACCATCCTTATCACAAAAAGATTGTAAGAGACTACATGTGATTTTCAACCACCAAAGAAGTGGATTTTGATGATAAAAAAGAAAAATACCTACATCAAATTCTATTATCTTGGAAGAATGGTAAGTAGGGGTTATGTCCTTCTTGTTTTGATTTTGATAGATTAACTATAATTTGGATTATTATTTGCAATAGTTTGGATCATTGTTGGAATCATTTATTAGTAGATGGTATTGTGAATAGGTGGATTTTGAATATTGAATAGGTGATGATGATTATATGAGCTTAGCGATGACCAAACTATGTTAATTTAGGTGAAGTATGTGCATGTTATAGGTATAAGTATTGGGTGATAATTTTTGCTTGCTATATCAAATCATGTATATTGTTTGTTAGATAATGAAATCATCTTTTATTGTAATGATGTAGAGATTGTCACAATTATGTAAATGGCTTATGAAAAAAAAGTTGATGTTGTTATGATTTGATTTGGTATATATGCTAGAGTTGATAGACAATTTGGTATGAAAATATGTTAGAAATTAATATGTAACCATAGGGTTTTCTTATGAAGCAAAAAATCAAATATAAATAGCCTGGAAACAATGTTTAGATATGTATGCATGAATGCCCCAAGGATAGGCATAATCATGACATGCATAAAGATTTTAGAATTGTACATATCATATGATCATGCATAAGACCATGCATACTTGTGTGCCTGATAGATTAGAAGCTTTAATGATCAATATATGACCATACAAAAGATACGTACGTTATCTATAACACATAAGATAATACATGGTAAAAGCCTATATTGAAGGTGTGCACACTTATTCATGAAGATGAAAATATAATGGTACCTAAAGACATATATAGTTGTGATTATGAGGAGTATGCTAATTGTGACAAAAGGCATGTAATCGTGCACAAAGGAATACATGATCGTGCACTATAGAACGAACACTTGTGAAAAGGAAGCATTCACCTTAATTTTAATACTGATGAATGCCTATATAGGGCCAAATGCATGATCATGCATGAGAAGGAAAAAAGAGCATTTGTCCGTAAGAGCTAGACATCCGTTCAAACAGTAATCCTGATAAATATTTAGGGATGTATAAGGTATGTTATAGTATTGAAATGTGTCCAAGAGTAAGAGTAAGCTAAGGCATGTAAATCATGAGCACGTATATGATGGGCACAAGCTAGAGCTTGACATAAGTTATGATGAGCTTTAGATTATGAGAAAACATATCCTAGGATTAGTGTGAGTTAAATCTTTTTTAGGATATTCTATACACACTAAACGATAAGGCATCTTTTGATGCAAGTTATGCTCTTCATGCCTAAGATAAATTCTAAGGGTTTAAATAAGTTCACCTTCTTTAGAGAAGCCTAGCAAGCATTCAAATGGTCATGTAAGGTTGGCTTATAAGTCTAGTAACCTTACCTGCCAATGTTATTTATGGCATTAATGCTTAGGGTAATGAGTGGATGTTGTTGTTCAACTAAATTTTCTACTCGATAAGTTGAGAGATATTATCTAGTAATTGTCATTCTATACATTGATGTTGACAACTTACGTCGCCTTGCATGTTGTAATAAAATGTTGAGTTACTTTAAAGTGACAAAAGTTTGATACTTGGGATTTGCAAGCTAGTGTTTCTTGTCCTAACAATACCAATTATGAGATTAGGGTATTCGTTAGACAAAGTCATTTAAAAATAAGGCAAACTCTTTATATCAACTATGAGATTTGCTAGTTGCTACTATGGCCTACAGGGTCGACAACCAATTTGCCTAATGGATTGATTATGGTGTCAATAAGCTCAAACTCAACAAACTTTCATATGGTCAAAGTTTGAATTCGAATTCAAAGTAAAAAGTTAACCTTGAGTTTGACTCATTACTATAGCAAAAATAATTTATTTATTTATTTTTTATAAAGTATATTTGTAACGGTAGATGGATGGTTCTATATTAATAAATTATATTTATTAGAATAGTACTGAAAACTTAAATAGATTTTTAATATTTATTAATAAATTAGAATAATTGGTGGGCATATTTATAACATATTTATTATAAATTTATTGGAAATATAAATATATTTATAATATTTACTAATAAATTATAATTAATGGTAGGTAGGTGGAAACATAAATATATTTATTATGACTGTTTTGAAAATCTAAAAGTAAATGTATTTATAATTTCTTAATAAATTATAGTTAAGAAAATTTCAATTTTAGCTCACGAACTAAACTTGAATTTGGCTCATATGGTTTAAGCTTGAGATCGAAAATTTTTAAAGTCATAGCTTGAGTTTGAGTTCAAGCCATAGTAGCTCATTTGAAGCTTATACGAGCCAAACTAAAAAACAAACTTAACTTAAATCTAACCCTAGGTGTTAATATATTAGGCATTAAGCAAATAGTATCTTTAGAAACAATATAGTTATCACACTTGTTTACTCGTTATTTGTCATGATAGCCAACAATGGGTTAAGTGTCGTATTATAGATACCACCCAAGGACTTATTGCTTGCATGGACAAAAATGAATGTTAGTGGTTTTGAGAATTAGGATTATTTAGAAATCTATCAAGGAATCAAGGTCTTTTATCTCATTGCTTGGGAGACATTTATGGCTTTGTGATGGTTTGTGAAAAATTACAAGTCAAGACTTAGTATCACAAATTGTTAGTTTTGGTGTAGGTTCTATACTCTTACTTGACATCATAATGTAAGCAAACTCATGCTAGAAAATGATACACAAAGGAAGAAAGCAACATACTTTTTTGAAGTGCATGTTAGTTACACTTGGTGGGTTAAACTCTAATCCTTAAGAGACACCTATGTATCTTGTAGGCCACATTTGCTTGTGTGGAAGAATATGACCATCAAAAGTCTGCCTTAGTATCCTTTTGTAGAAAATTTTTGAAGAGATGTATTGCTTATGATTGGTAGGTTAAAGGAATATGTTGGTTGTTATTTGGATTAAATTGGATTGATTTGATTCGATCAATTAATTAATTTGAAATCAGTCCTACTAAGCATTGACACCTTACCCATGCGACGAAATCATTAGTGACAATCTCTTTTATCATGTATGCTTGGATATGATATTGAACTGCTAAAATAACCATTCTTGGATGGCCTTTACCATAGGCACATATATAAAACATCTTACTGACTATATGAGAAATAATATGATGTAGTTCTCCTTTCCATGCAAACTTGAATAAATGAATTGTTAAAAGGCATCCCGAATGTAGTGTCAGTAAGACATCTCATAAGTGTCTAGTTACAACTATTACGCTTTTAGTAGGATTTACTTTAAACCTACGCCAAAGTCCACTTAACATTGACTTTTGAATTCTTATAATATGTCATTTCATACCTTTTTGATGGCTCATACAAAATACCTAGTCATTTTAAACTCATATATGACTTTTCTTGATTTTGACCAAAATCTGAATTGTTTAGGGTCCATATCATCTTTACATTACTAGAAACTTAATTCTCATATAATATTAGCTTTAAACCATTTTTAATAAGGCTTTCCCTTAAGATCCTCACTTTTAACATATTATAAGGGTAAAATCCTTAATTACAGGTTATGTATAGACATGACAACCTATGCAAAGTCATTCATCTAAATATGTTTATGCATGGGCATGTATTCTTATTGCATCATCCATATGTATGTTTGTTTGACTTATAACTATATGCATGAGCATGCATATTTGCATGCATGACTGTGCATCCTTCCACTTAAATTTATGGCCAAGTCTTTCATGCATGAATGCTATTTATTATCTTCAACCTATCTAATGCATAACTATTCATCACCTTATGCAAAATTGTGTATCAGTGTTTGAATTCTAAATTCTAGTATTTTTCAATTGTCATTATGCCTTATAGCATGAAAATTAAATCTCTTAGCCCTAGATCATCAATGAAACCTTAATTTCAACTTAATAAGCATTCTTATCAATATCAATTTTCATAGTAAGCTTTATACAACCAAACAACATATTAAGCACATATCCTAATATCCATTCAGTTCAATACATGTATATTGCACAAAACATCATATTCACATTTCTATTTACCATTTCACATTTATAAAGTCATATGCCATTATCAATGAGAAGTTGTATAAATCAAACATGAGATTGCCATTCCTACTTGCTTGTCTGTTGAAGATAAGTTGATTCTTTATGTGGCCAAATGAATTTTGTTGTCTAACTTTCCTTCTCCAATAATTTCTTTCTCTCAAGTTCTCTCTCTTTGTGTATTGTAAACTTTTGAATAATATATGTCTCAGCCACATTCTCATTTCCTTTTATATTTTTCACCAACTAATGTCACTCATGACTAAGTAATCTTTTTACACAGTCATGCTTATAGTTTCAACCATCTTTATCATGTTTCTTAACCACTAAAGATACGATTTATCCAATAACTAACCCTATGCATGATATGCTTGATGTCCAACTTTAGCTCATGAAATCATCATATGAACAAGCACGTACTAGACCATGCATGATTGTACATATCTCATCACTTATAATCTTTCAATCTCCTTATGATAGAAAAGACTAAAATGTCATTCGATAGTATACATAGGTGTGCACTCCTAGTATGCATGATTGTACAACCTTACTCAAACGATATACACATGCATGAAATATAATTTAAACATTAAAAATGACTACAATACCCTTAAAACATACCTTTGGTTATGGCATATACCCTTTATGGTACAAAGTAATGTAAAATGAGTACACTACTCTTCTTAGAAACAACACATGGAGTTTAGTACCCTTATCAACAAATATGCATGTAATTTGACAAAACTGGGTATTTAGAATTAAGTATAATGTTGATGGTTCAATCCAAAAGCTTAAAACAAGACTAATTGCTAAGGGACTTTAATACACACTTAGAATGGATTTTTTTGAAACCTTTAGCCCAATAATTAAGCCAAAAACCACTAGAAATTTTGTTACATTGGTATTTTCATTCATTTGCACATACATTAAATTAATGCAAACAATGTCTAATTACATGCAGAGCTTTAAGATAATGTCTACGTGACTTAGTCTAGAGGGTTTGTTAATGGACAGAAAGCTGATTTTGCATAGAAGTTGTGCAAAGCTTTGAATGAACTAAAATAGGCTCCTAGATTTTGGTTTGAGAAACCTAAAAAGGCACTTTTCAATAAAGGTTTTGGAAACTCCATTTCGTATTCCAACTTGTTTATTTTGAAAATGGAAGATTTTTTTGTGTCCATACTATTATATGTTGATGATATACTGTTTATACGACTAGATTTATCAATTCAAAGTTTAGTCTATTGTTTGAATTCATAATTCAATCTTCAAAATCTAGTTGAACTAAGATCTTTTCTAGGCTTTAAAGCTCACATAAATAGTTCTATTTTTCATCTCAATTAGTCCAAACATATGTGGGATTTGTTAGAAAAACCCAAATGCAAGATGCGATAGTTGTAAGGAGAAAACTTTACTATGGAGATAGTGAACTGTATGACAATGCTACATTGTACGAAATTAAGTCAATTCTAAAAAAACTCAGTAGTCTTGCAATGGCAAGTTTGCAAAAGGGTGCCAAGATACATTAGAAGGACTACGCAATATGGCTTGTTGTTTGAACTAAATTCATTACTCAATCATGAAACTTATATAGATGTTGATTGGGTTGGAAACATAGGGGATAGATGGTCCATAAGTTGACAGTGTTTATCTTGGAGGTCATCTAATTCAATAGAGTTTTTATAAGGAAAGAATGGTAGCTCTTTCCCCCACTGAAGCTAAATATAAGACCCTCGGTCAAACAGCTACTGAAGTTGCTTGGTTACATAACCTATTTAAAGAATTAAAGATTACTAGTTTAGGATAAACTATTATTTGGTTTGACAACCAAAGTGCTAATTCCTTGGCTTTCAAGTCATACAAAACAGATAGAGATAAATGTTAATTATGTTAGAAATCTAATAGTTGGAAAATTGCTAGCTATTCATTATGTGTCTTCTGAATTTCAAAATATAGATAGTTTGACAAAACATTGTCCATGTCCAACTCTTGAAGAGAAGAACTGAAAATTATAGATTGGTCAATAGTTGAGGGAGGATATCATAACCATATTAATTCCATTCACATGTTGGTGAAAATGTGAAGGATGGTTAAGTTAAAAGAATGTAGGTAATTGGTGAGAAAAGAGTTACAGATTTGTTGAGGCAGTGAAATTTTTTTAGAACAGAAGTAAGTTAGGGAGGATTTTTCAGTGACGAGGAAGTAGTTTTTCTGATGTTTTACAATGGCTAGAATTTTAGAATAGAAGTCATCCTTCCGCGAGGATTTATAGAAGTAATGCTTCAGAGAAGTTTTGTAGTTGTTGGATATTGTTTTTCATCAAAGAAGCAATATTTTAGAGAGGATGTACAATTTTTGTCTGTTCCAGTAAATCTTAGTTACAGTATTAAATTCGTGAAGTAGAGATTGCCTTCAATTTTCTTGCTGCTCGGTTTATAGTTTTCTTGCCTTCAATTTCTTGTAATCTTGCAAGTCATTCACTTCGTTTATAAAAAATTAAAAAAAAAAACATAAAAAATAAAGAAGATAATTAAGTAAGAAAAGATTTCGTACACATTTTATGAATACTTTAATTTTTTTTACAACCATTATTTGAAAATTCTACGACAGTTCCTTCCTTGGCTTCTCTCACAAAAGCCACATAGATTCTTCGTTAGTAAATAGAAGGACTAAACGCTAACTACACATCATAAAGTTTCAAATTCCAAGAGCCAGAATGGTGAAAGAACCACTGGTAAATTAGAGACCTCCGTGTGAACTTTATACGAAGTGTGAGGTATCGATAAGGTTGAACTCAATAATTCATCAATAATATGGACAATAACCTTTCTATAATGTCCCTCGTACTCCATTGACGACAGAGGTTCTCTGATGCCCAGTAATTTGGACAAAGATCCATTTCTTTGACGTCATGTGAGTATCGACTTTCTGATTTCCTTCCAAAAACTTTCAAGAATTAAAAGTTTTATATCCAACTCCTTCTTGAACATATCTTTGATAAAGAAGGCCACGAGAATTGCCCGTAGGCTCCACTTATGGGACAACAATTAACTTCTTCTTCAGTGTCATGGGAATCTACTAAGAATGAACAACCATTTCACTCCACCATCCATATGGTTTCTGACCACCTTCATTATGGAAACTAATAAACTATACAAAACAAATAAGCAATGCCTTGAGTTGTCAAAATTTTCCTATATTTATACACTTAGTTACAAAACTATCTTGTCTTTGGAAGTGAATTCACATGCCTTAGGTTTATCAAGTTTTCTGGCTTCTTAAATGCAGATAGGGCCCCTATACTGAATTGATGGCAGTGTTATCAATTCATTTACATGAATTGAAAACTATGGACTTACAAGAATACTTGGAATGCCTTAAAATTTGATTTGTAACATTGTTGTGATGTTACCAAAATTAACTATATTAAAGTGATACCTGAATTAGAGTGACAACTCTTTCATCTCTTAAATCTCTCTTAAATAACAATTTTTAATGAATACAACTATATTGTAAATAGGTTTCGGAGAGGGACTTAACTAATATATAATAAGTTGTTGGATTCTCTATGAAATATTTAATTAACTTTATGATCTACACCAATATTGTTTGCTCATATCGTATAACTTTTAAATGTATTGAATTTATCTTTATTAATCATACTAAACATATTTTTAAACTATAATTTAAAGCATATGGGTTGATTAGGGATTCTCAAAATTATGTGTTAAGATAAACTATTTACTTTATTCTATACCTTCAATTGAATTGACATCAGGATGCTCTTCAAGATCTCACAAAACTTTGCTATTGCCAAAGGATTCTTTGACACGTAGCCCAAAAAACATAAATGATAAAAGTTATTATTACTTGACATTATTTATAAAAGAATATCATAACCCTTTGAATATTTTTGAAAAATAAATGCCACCTATGATCAACTCTTTAATCTAACATTCATCCATTTAATAAACAAATATTAAATCATTCATACATAGCAAATGTAATAAGCAAAATATATAAAGACAGTTACTTAAAACTATTAAAGTATTAATATACATACCAAATGTAATAAGCAAAATATATAAAGACAGTTACTTAAAACTATTAAAGTATTAATATACATACCAAATATAATAAGCAAAAGGCCAAAGGACAATTTCCCACCCATAGTTTGAGGCGGGGACAAAGTCCCACCCGCAAGTTTTCAAAAGCCCGGTCTCCCACCCTTGGACCAAATTTAATATTAAATAAAATAGTAAACAGTGATATTCCAGGGCAATTTTGTCATTTTATGATTAAAATTTTATAAAATAATAAAATAAATTTTATATAAATTTAAAAAAATTTAAAAAAATTTAAAATTTTAAAAATTTAAAAAAATTTTAAAAATTTTTAAAAAATCAACTGGCCACAGCCGCCGATGCCGGCGGCGGTGGCCGTTGATAACAGCACCAGGTGGCCGTCTCCGGCCACCTGGTTCCAGGGGAGGCCAGATCGGGCCTCCCCGTTGGGTGGAG